>JAQJVL010000385.1:0-273276 GCA_035578905.1 Stictocephala bisonia | reverse complement strand
AAGGAAATAGCAAGGACGTACTAATCCGACTCGGTAAGTCTCCAGAGAGTTGGCTCATAGAACCTAAGTGTTGAGGAACTCTCTGAAGGACATAGCAAGGACGTACTAATCCGACTCGGTAAGTCTCCAGAGAGTTGGCTCATGAACCCTAAGTGTTGAGGAGCTCTCTGAGGGACATAGCAATAAATACCTCATCTGTACCTGATAAACGAAGTGAAGTGGCCGTGGTAATACCTTACCAACTAACTAAAGTAGCAGTGATAATAACTCGCTTACGAAGTGAAGTGGTTATAGTAATACCTCACCAACTAAGTAAAGTGGCGGTAGTAATATTTCGCTTACGAAGTGAATTGACCATGGTAATATCTCACCAACGAAGTGTAGTGGCGGTGGTATTACCTCATCAACGAAGTGAAGTGGCGGTGGTAATACCTCACCAACTAAGTAAAGTGGCGGTAGTAATATTTCGCTTACGAAGTGAATTGGCCGTGGTAATACCTCACCAATGAAGTGTAGTGGCGGTGGTAATACCTCATCAACGAAGTGAAGTGGCGGTGGTAATACCTCACCAACTAAGTAAAGTAGCGGTGGTAATACCTCGCTTATGAAGTGAATTGGCCGTAGTAATACCTCGTCTATTGTAGCAATTTCCCTCTAAAGCTAAACTTAACCGTATTAAACTTAAGCTGCCAGTGCTTAGTCAAATGGCCATCCCAAACCACAAGAGTGGATTACTCACTTAGTTAGCCGGTTGGTGTTTACAGTTATTAGCGACCCATTACACTAATGAGCAACTGATAAACATTAAGATATTAGTAATAATGATAACAATTAAATACATATGTTTAACGAAATATAAACATTGTTATAGTTTTACTTATTTCATTAAAACTTGTACGGGTAATACATAACTGTCCTGTTTCTAAATTTCCACGGCCGATATAATACCACGGCCACTCCACTTCGTTGGCGAGGTAATACTACTGGCCACTTCACTTCATTGGCGTGATATTACCACGGCCACTCCACTTCGTAGGCGAGGTATTACCAACGCTACTTCACTTTGTTGGTGACGTAATACCACGGCCGCTTCACTTCATTGGCGAGGTATTACCAACGCCACTTCACTTCGTTGGCGAGGTAAAACCACGGCCACTTCACTTCGTTAGCGTGATGTTACCACGCCCACCTCACTTCGTAGGCAAGGTATTATCAATGCCACTTCACTTCGTAGGTGAGGTATTACCAACGCCACTTTACTTCGTAGGCGAGGTATTAACAACGCCACTTCACTTCGTTGGTGTGATATTACCACGGCCACTTCACTTCGTAGGCGAGGTATTACCAACGCTACTTTACTTCGTAGGTGAGGTATTACCAACGCCCCTTTACTTCATTGGCGTGATATTACCACGGCCACTTCACTTCATAGATGAGGTATTACCACGGCCACTCTACTTAGTTGGTGAGGTATTACCACGGCCACTTCACTTCACTGGTGAGGTATTACCACGAACAATTTAGTTTCTTTTGTTTTCAGTTTGTTTACAGTGAATGAATAACTGTTAATATACGTATGTAACATGCATTAATTAAAATAAAATAACTTACTTTAGAATTAAGTACCAGAAAAATATAGATGGAATCCATGTATCTAGAATACTGATATAGAATAATGTTCCTTAATCAACAAGGTTATGTATTTTAAACAAGTTAAATAGCTAAACTTTATTGCCAATTCTGACAGACTGTATTGAATAATTATTTTTAATTATTATTCTTCTAAATTAAATAAACAATAATTATGATTTGTCCTTGAATATTAATGTGGGAAGCATGTAGCCTTTCGGCCCCAATGTTATTTAATGGGAGAACATTGCACTACCAATACATTGAGACCACTATCCTCGAAAACTGTTAAACATATATGTTTAAAAATTTAGGTATTTATTCTACATAACAGGATTTTATATTCTTGCAAATATTATTATATTAATAAGTATAAACAACTATGATGGCTTGACTGTTCTACACAAAAATGTTGCAAGTTAAATTATTTAAATTTTTTTAATTGATCATAAATTACTAAAATTTGATAAAAAGATTTGATCAAAACTTAGCGCCCTAGAATATCTTCATTATTTTCAGATTTGTATGGATAAAATTGACTACCGCCATCCTTAATGACTTTTAGTTGTTTCTGCAACCTAATTAAGAGCTTTGCTTACCTCGCTGAAAGCACATCATGAGCTTTTAAAGCTCATCATTTCTTTTCAATATCAAAAATATGAAAATATATATTAAGAAGTGAAAGTGGCCAGTTTTCATAAAAGAATTAATTCATTTTCAATTCGGGTTGATTGTCGGAACAAATATTGAAAAGTAGGTTATCTGATCAAACTGATACACAGACAAATGTAACTGTTTTCGTATTAAATCTTACTAATACATTCATTGCTTTAAAACGTCTATCCAATATTTTCTACATGCTAGCAAGTAAGCTATGGATTAAATTCATACAGTTTTTAATAAAAAGTATACATTTATTCCAATGTTGTGATAATTTTACTTTGGGGCACTCACGTATTGGGATAGTACCAACGGCTTAAAATCTACTCAGTCTGCAATAGCTGTGTAAAATTTGAAGTATACAGGGTGTCCCGGAAATCTCAGAAACGTTTGATAAAAACTTGTTTCTTATGTCAAGAGAAACATATTTAATAATATAAACATGGGTCTACGGTAACTTGTTTACTGTCTCTCTGTTTGTGTTTTTTACAAATTATTCTATAACTGAAGAACTATTTAATATAGAAACTTCAAATTTAGAATAAATATGTAGCTAAATATATAAAACAAGGAATTAAAATACAATTACTGTAACTAAATTAAATTCAAAATGGCGGCCTTTTGAAATCTTTAATGTCAACTTTTATAAAAACCGTTATAGCTGTAGAAAATTTGAAATATAAGTAAAACATGCACAGTTAAAAGGCAAATAAAAAACATTCTTATTTACCGAAACCAAATAATAAGTAATCCAGATGTGACAGTTTTTGTAAATCAATGCAATTTCCATAATACAACAATACATACGTAATACATAGTTTTACATCAAATATGAGGCGCTGCACATTATTAATCAGCTGTTTTATAGCCACGTTAACAATGAGTCAGCTGTTTATAACAAGGAATTATTCATAACTTAGAATAGCAAATATTTTAACAAAACAAATTTGTAAAAGTTGCTTCAACTGACAGCCTACAACAATATTCCACAGTCTCCAACATTGTACTATAGATAAATGAACTCATTCATAAATATGTACACTATCCTGAATTCTTAATATGATACAATCTGAATACAAATCTGATAATTAATATCCATTAAAAATATTAAAAACTAAAAAATAGTGATCATGAAAATTTTAGAAATATAACAAGAAAAACATACATTTATACAAGTAATACACATATATGTTAACAGGTGCAGTCTTAGCTAAAATTATAAATTATTTAAAACCATTTTATTTATATTATAATGAAATAGTAATTCCCTTTTCATTTTATATTATATAAAACGTTTAAATGAATTATTATTATTTTTTTTTATTGCCATTTTTTGGAATTTAGGACTATAGAGTCCTCTCTACCACTTAACCTCAAATTAAATACCAAGTATACAGAAATATAATTGAAACAAGGTAATCACTTGTAAAAAGTACAGAACTGGGAAAAGAGTGCCTTCAAGATGTCATGATACTACTTACCCCTCAGCTGCATTGCATATAATGAGCCAAAGGACATACGCTGCATTGCCAAGAGTAGTTACAGAGTGACCCCTGATAATGGACCAAAGGGCATACCCTGCCTTGCCAAGAGTAGTTACAGAGTGACCCCTGATAATAGGCCAGAGGGCATACCCTACTTTGCCAAGAGTAGTTACAGAGTGACCCCTGATAATGAGCCAGAGGGCATATGCTGCCTTGCCCAGAGTAGTTACAGAGTGACCCCTGATAATGGGCCAGAGGGCATACGCTGTATTTTCAAGAGTAGTTACAGAGTGACCCCTGATAATGGGCCAGAGGGCATACCTTGCCTTGCCAAGAGTAGTTACAGAGTGACCCCTGATAATGCGTCAGAGGGCATACCCTGCTTTGCCAAGAGTAGTTACAGAGTGACCTCTGATAATTGGCCAGAGGGCATATGCTGCCTTGCCAAGAGTAGTTACAGAGTGACCCCTGATAATGGGCCAGAGGGCATACCCTGCCTTGCAAAGAGTAGTTACAGAGTGACCCCTGATAATGGTCCAGAGCGCATACGCTGCATTGCCAAGAGTAGTTACAGAGTGACCCCTGATAATGGGCCAAAGGACATACGCTGCATTGCCAAGAGTAGTTACAGAGTGACCCCTGATAATGGACCAAAGGGCATACCCTGCCTTGCCAAGAGTAGTTACAGAGTGATCCCTGATAATGGGCCAGAGGGCATATGCTGCCTTGCCCAGAGTAGTTACAGAGTGTGAAATGGCCAAGTGTACTGACCCCTGCTTTGTTCAGAGTAGTTACAGAGTGACCCTGAGATAATGGCCTGAGAGCATACCTGCCTTGCCAAGAGTAGTTACAGAGTGACCCCTGATAATGGGCCAAAGGGCATACTCTGCCTTGCCAAGAGTAGTTACAGAGTGACCCTGATAAGGGGCAGGGCATACCCTGCCTTGCCAAGAGTAGTTACAGAGTGACCCCTGATAATGCCAGAGGGCATACGCTGCTTTGCCAAGAGTAGTTACAGAGTGACCCCTGATAATGGCCAGAGGCATACCTGCATTGCCAAGAGTAGTTACAGAGTGACCCCTGATAATGGGCCCGAGGGCATACATGCTTTGCCAAGAGTAGTTACAGAGTGTCCCCTGATAATGGACCAAAGGGCATACCCTGCCTTGCCAAGAGTATTTACAGAGTGACCCCTGATAATGGGCCAGAGGGCATACGCTGTATTTTCAAGAGTAGTTACAGAGTGACCCCTGATAATGGGCCAGAGGGCATACCTTGCCTTGCCAAGAGTAGTTACAGAGTGACCCCTGATAATGGGCCAGAGGGCATACCCTGCTTTGCCAAGAGTAGTTACAGAGTGACCCCTGTGATAATGGGCCAGAGAGCATACACTGCCTTGCCAAAAGTAGTTACAGAGTGACCCCTGATAATTGGCCAGAGGGCATACGCTGCATTTTCAAGAGTAGCTACAGAGTGACCCCTGATAATGGGCCAGAGGGCATACCCTGCCTTGTCAAGAGTAGTTACAGAGTGACCCTGATAATGGGCCATACGCTGCCTTGCATAAAATAGTTATAGAGTGACTCCTGAGCCCTTGTACGGTGGAATTAGCTAACATAAAGAATCTGTGAGACAGGGCTTAAATGGCTCAATGGATTGTACTTAGCTTCGTGACAGGAGATCACTTTGTTACTATTAATAATAACCTGACTTTTAGAACTTGGTCCAAACATATATTGCTGCTTTTATTTTAAAATTAATAATTTGTCGCTGACATTAAAACAAACTGTTTATATATTTCCAAAAGCCCAAAAATAAAAATATAGTATTTAAGACACATACGATACTAAAAAAATGAAACAAATGAGTGCTTAAACTGACAAAAATATAATGTTATACCGTATCTCAGTGGCATGATATGTTACTATCTTTGGGTGAACCTAATGTTATCTACAAGAGAGAAGGCAATTTTAGTTTGCTTCTCTTGCCAACTCTGTCCTGAAATGACAAATGGCTCTTTGTGATGGGCTGACTAAAAACTTTCTTGCTCATTTCAGTGAGTTAAATGTTAATAATGCCAGAACCTTCAGGTCAAGGCCACTGGCACAATACATATACAGTTTAATATTGTTGCTTTTTTTGTTTATAAATAATTGTTCAATAACTCTAGTTAACAGATTAAATTGAAAAATGAGGAATTTGTTTCATACTCAGCAAAATAAATGATTTTGAATACCAATACAATTATAAATGTGGCATCAGTTGGAAAACGTCAGAGAATGGAGTTTTTTTTTTACATCTTTTGCATGTGATTTGATCTTTTACAAATTTAGATGGTATTACAAATATGAAAGATTAGTATAACAATTAAAAACTTATTATTAGAAGCTGCACAGTAATCAATATGTAGTTTGATATATGTAGGATATTTTCTTAGTAACCATCAAAAAATGAAGTTGATAATGATATAGAAAATTTAAAACAGACAACACAACAATAGGCGTGATGACTTTTTTTCTTGCTTAGTTTCTTAACTAGTTACATGCAATAAGAATTTCACCTCAGTATCTAACACAAATAATTTTTCAAAATTTTTCCAAAAAAACATATATTGTAGGTATATATTAAAAAAAATATTTTAATATTTTGTTTTCTATCGAGTCAATTAATTACAAGACTTAATTAGATAAGAGCTTACATCTGTCATATGTGATTTTATTAAATGATCTCTAACGAATAAGTGAGATATACGAATTATTTTTTCCAAATAAATGTATGAACAGGTCCTCATTTTGAGAATCAAACATTTACAAGGGAGCAAAGGATTAAATAAATATACAGGACACCTACAAAGTACCTGTTCTAACTGTATTAAACACTTTGAAGTTATATTATAATATTAACAATTTTGTGCGATCTATTATTAATCATACACATTAATCTAATAAATATTTTCAACTTTATTTCTTATAACTTTCTTGCTCATTTTAATTAGTTAAATGTTAATAATGCCAGAACCTTCAGGCCAAGGTTACTGGCACAATACATATACAGTTTAATATTGTGATATGACATTGGATAAACTGGGCATAAAACTTATTTATATGAAAATTAGTAACAAATGTACAAGCACAATTACACTAACACAACTAAAAAGAAATCTATGTTGTTTATTTTAATATTAAACCTAACATTTATAAAAAATATACTTAAGTGTTAGCTACCAATTAACAAGGAATGAGATCCAGGAAATATTACGTACATAGCTATACTTGATTTTAAGCAATCTATTTAATAAATTTTATATTTTAGTAAAAATGCACAGAACATTTTACTAATTACTGGTTTGATGAAATATAAAAAAAATTGTAAATATCCACTAGTCTCTGTAAAAAGAAATCATCTGTATAAATATAGCACTGGTATGAAAGTAGGTTAAAGATCTGTATACATTATAAATGTTGATGGGTCCGGGATTACCTTAAAGCAGAAATATTTATAAGCTGAGTAGTATCAGACTGGCACAAGTAGCAAAAACCAACATTCCCTCCTCGCTTTTCTCTTAAGCCCTACGAATAGATAGATAATACTTCTCCGTACTTCTTCGTGCTACCATACGTTTTATGAGGTAAATTGAAATAGGGAGTCATAGTTTTTATTTCAGAATTTTATTTAGACCAAACAAATTTAAAAACCTGTAAAATGTACTACTTTAGAATACGATTGTTAAGTTTGTTTTCAATGTGTTTTTTCGTATAATATATTAAAGTAAATAACGTTTATTCTTCAGTGTGTTGCCTCTCTCTTGATGTAACATAGCTATTGATACGTATTGCTATGTAAATGTGGTTAAACAGGGGTTCTCATTTTAAAATGTAAAAATATTATATTTTTTCAATCTTTACAAATCTACAGGAATAAATTCTTGAGTTAAGATTTGAAATACAAAGAGAATAATGACAAAGCTATAAAAATTATTTAGACTTTGTCCATATTTCAATGTTAACACTATTCTGTCGTGATATTAAGTGTCCTCTTGTTCGGAAATTCAGAACAAGGTTTGTAAAACAGTAACTGCAAGCAATTACCCTAGCCATACATACTTGCAATTAACATTATTTGCTAATTTTTATAAACCTTACATTATTATAAAATACAATAACTTCAAATAGGAAAATTTAATACCTGCCTTCCTGATGAAGATTATTCCAAATCCTTTTTTCAAAGGTATGTAGTATTCTAACCAGTGAATGTTTTCATTTTCGTTCGTGAACACCGTCTGTAGAATATTCTCTGTTTATTTACTCTCAGACAAAAAATAACCATTTGGAAGGATTTATTTTTAATTATGTAATTTATTCTTGATTTGTTGTAAATACAATGTTTATTTTCCTTTCAGCTTTCTCGTGATGTCTTGTCTTATTTGTTGTAAATACAATGTTTATTTTCCTTTCAGCTATCTCGTGATGTCTTGTCTTATTTGTTGTAAATACAATGTTTATTTTCCTTTCAGCTAGCTCGTGATGTCTTGTCTTATTTGTTGTAAATACAATGTTTATTTTCCTTTCAGCTATCTCGTGATGTCTTGTCTTACTTTACTTCACTTTGCACTGCTCGCTTACCACTTTACAGAAGACCAAATATCAAAGAAATGAGTTAATTGTATTTCGAAAGTTAAAGGGAGCCAATCAAATCCTTAAATAATCTAGCCAATAATATTAAACTTACATGTGTTTAACAGTGCAAAGAGGGATTTGTTTAAAACAACTTTGTAGTCCATGATGATGCCTTATACATATTATGTATTTTACGAAACGTTAATTAATTATTTGTAGTGTTCACTAAATGTATTATTTAATGAAAGAAGGTAATAGCTTTAAAAATTTAACACTTTTTAGTGCCGTCAAATATCTGCTGATGCCTGATGCCTGATACATATCTAATGTGGTACTTTGAATGGTGATATGTCGGCCACGATTATTGAGCTTCTCTAATCGGGTTTGCATTGCCACCATGAAGTAGAGTTAGTTGACAGGATTTACACTGGAAATGTAAGTGGCTTCTAGAGATAAGTATAGTGGGAGTTTCCTTAACATAATATACGTATCCTCCACACTCATGCATTGCCACCATAAAGTAGAGTTAGTGGAGAGGATTTACACTGGAAATGTAAGGGGCTTCTAGAGATAAGTATAGTGGGAGTTTCCTTAATATAATATACGTATCCTCCACACTCATGCATTGCCACCATGAAGTAGAGTTAGTTGACAGGATTTACACTGGAAATGTAAGTGGCTTCTAGAGATAAGTATAGTGGGAGTTTCCTTAACATAATATACGTATCCTCCACACTCATGCATTGCCTCCATAAAGTAGAGTTAGTTGATAGGATTTACACTGGAAATGTAAGTGGCTTCTAGAGATAAGTATAGTGGGAGTTTCCTTAACATAATATACGTATCCTCCACACTCATGCATTGCCTCCATAAAGTAGAGTTAGTTGATAGGATTTACACTGGAAATGTAAGTGGCTTCTAGAGATAAGTATAGCGGGAGTTTCCTTAACATAATATACGTATCCTCCACACTCATGCATTGCCTCCATAAAGTAGAGTTAGTTGATAGGATTTACACTGGCAATGTAAGTGGCTTCTAGAGATAAGTATAGCGGGAGTTTCCTTAACATAATATACGCATCCTCCACACTCATGCATTGCCTCCATCAAGCAGAGTTAGTTGAGAGGATTTACACTGAAAATGTAAGTGGCTTCTAGAGATAAGTATAGCAGGTGTTTCCTTAACATAATATACGCATCCTCCACACTCATGCACTGCCTCCATCAAGTAGAGTTAGTGAAGAGGATTTACACTGGAAATGTAAGTGGCTTCTAGAGATAGTGAAGTATAGTGGGAGTTTGCTTAACATAATATACGTATCCTCCACACTCATAAATTGCCACCATCAAGTAGAGTTAGTAGAGAGTATTAGACTCGAAATGTTAGTGGCTTCTAGAGATAAGTATAGCGGGAGTTTCCTTAAGATAATATACGTATCCTCCACACTCATGCATTGCCTCCATCAAGTAGAGTTAGTAGAGAGTATTAGACTCGAAATGTTAGTGGCTTCTAGAGATAAGTATAGTGTTGGTTTCCTTAACATAATATACGTATCCTCCACACTCATACATTGCCTCCATCAAGTAGAGTTAGTTGATGGGATTTACACTGGAAATGTAAGTGGCTTCTAGAGATAAGTATAGCGGAAGTTTCCTTAATATAATATACGCATCCTCCACACTCATGCATTGCCTCCATGAAGTAGAGTTAGTGGAGAGGATTTACACTGGAAATGTAAGTGGCTTCTAGAGATAAGTATAGCGGGAGTTTCCTTTAAAAAATGTACACATCCTCCACACTCATGCATTGCCTCCATCTAGTAGAGTTAGTGGAGAGGATTTACATTGGAAATGTAAGTGGCTTCTAGAGATAAGTTTAGCGCAATTTATGTTGAAAGTTGTTATGAATAGTTAGTAAGTGATCAAATTTGTAAATAAGATTTTTAAGGTTTTTTCTAATTGCCTGGAAACATATGGTCATTGAAGTAAATTAGGTTTCATATTATTCTTCATACAATGACATATATTTATGCTTTAAAATTTCTGATCATCTGTACATTCGTTTTGATATCAAAGCTAAAATGTCAGCCTTTTCCTCTCCTCACCGAAATCCTAGGCGGACGGACTGGGAGTCCTATGCTGCGGAACTTTCGGCCATTGCGGGCTTGGGTCCGGGGGGGGGGTAGAGTACGTATAAGGTCTGTCGTGGAACTGTAGCAGGCGGCATCCTGTTTACAGGATGCGATCCTTGAAAGTTTCCACGACAACTGTCCAATTTCAAACACACCGCCCAGATCAAAAATCGGGTGGTGGTCAAAATCCCTGGAAGCTAAGAAAAGGCGCGTTAGAATGCTTTTTAATCGTTCTAAGGTGGCCAATTGTCGCGAAGAGTATCGTTTAGCTCTTAACGACTACAATTCATCCATTCGTGATGCCAAAAAGGCTTCATGGCAAACCTTTTGTAGGGACATTGACTCCATCAAAGAGGCAGCCAGAATCCAGAAAATCTTGGCTAGCGAACCTATCAACCCCATGGGCAGTCTTAGAACCAGCTCAGGGGAATTGACAACTTTACCTGGCGAAACGCTCAAGCTCCTTCTGGAGTGTCACTTCCCAGGGAATCTCGTTGACGATGCTCTGGAAGTCTCTGGCCCTCGAGAGATTAGCCCTATACCTAGGGCAACTCGAGAGGACTAGAGGCAAGCTAGACGTATAGTCACCGTTTCTAAAGTTAAATGGGCAATCGACAAGTTCAGCCCATTTAAATCCCCAGGAGGCGATGGTGTCTTTCCTGCACTGTTGCAGAAGGGCCCACCGAACCTCCACTTTCTACTTTGCGAAATCTTCAGGGCGAGCCTTGCCTTCAGGTATATTCCTCAGTCCTGGAGAGTTAGCAAAGTAGTTTTTATTCCTAAGTGGGGTCGTGGCGACTACACAAACGCCAAATCCTTTAGGCCAATTAGTCTTTCCTCGTTTCTGGTGAAGACCATGGAGAGACTCGTAGAATTTCACATTCGAGAAGGGGCGCTTAAAGACTCCCCTTTACGAAAATCAACATGCGTATCTCCCGGGGAAGTCTTGTGAGTCTGCCCTCCATTGTTTGGTCAGTCACCTAGAACATTCCCTGGAGAACAAAGAAATTGCTCTAGGAGCCTTTTTGGATATTGAGGGGGCATTCAACAACACCTCATATCAGTCAATTATTCGTGCGCTGGGACAACGTGGTGTAGAGCCCACCATCTGTAGGTGGGTCGACCACATGTTACGGGGCAGAAGAATTCAATCAACCCTTCTAAGTGAGGTGGTGGAGATTTCTGCGAGCCGAGGATGCCCGCAGGGGGGAGTTCTATCACCCCTACTGTGGGACCTGGTGGTGGATGATCTCCTAGTCAGCCTCACGGAAAAGGGCATTTTCATACAGGGCTATGCGGACGATCTTGTCCTACTGGTCCGTGGCAAGTACCAGGGCACTGTTATGGACATCATGAACGACAGTCTGGAAGCAGTGAACTCCTGGTGTGTAAGAGAAGGGCTTGCAATAAACCCTTCCAAGACAGTAATTGTTCCCTTCATCAGGAAAAGTTTTCAGGGCTCCTTCAGAGGCCTGGCCCTTGGTGGAGTGTCTCTGCCTGTTTCATCGTCGGTTAAGTTTCTGGGAGTAATCCTTGATCAGAAACTGACATGGAACTTGCACCTTGATAAAGTCATCCACAGAGCTAAGTGGTTCTTCGTGACCACTAGGCGCTGCGTGGGCTCCACGTGGGGCCTGTTACCCCATGTCTGCCACTGGCTTTACACAGCGGTCATCAGACCACAAATTACTTACGGGCTTTGATCTGGTGGCCTAAGGTCAATCAGGTAACTGTCCGGGGTAGGCTTTCTAGCCTACAAAGACTTGCCTGCATGTGCATGACAGGGGCCTTTAGATCAACCCCTTCTATTGCACTGGAGGTTCTTCTTAACCTGCCGCCCCTTGATCTCTTCATTATTGGGGAGGCTCGGGTGGCGGCTTATAGGCTTCAACTAACTGGCCACTGGAGGGGGTCCTGTACAGGTCACTCCTCAGTGGCCAATGTAGTAAACGATGAGGTACTCTCAATGAAGTCTGACTTCATTGGGACTAAGTATCTTTTCACCAGACCCTATACTGTGGATTTCAGGTCGAGGGAGTACTGGGACGGTGTTAGTAGCCCGGTTTCTTCTCACGACCGAATTGTATGGTTCACAGACGGGTCAAGAATGGGCAACAAAGCTGGATTTGGGGTCTATATTGGCGACCCCAGGACCAACGCTAGCGTGAGCCTGGGAGCGTATGGCATCGTTTTCCAAGCTGAAGTCGCCGCAATCCTTCAATGTGCCGCCCAGGCGGTCGAGAGAGGGGTTTGTGGGAAACATATCCACATCCTCTCAGACAGTCAGGCGGCCTTAGGGGCTCTTGACTCCTGGAAGGTTTCGTCTGGTCTAGTCTGGGAATGTGTGGAGTCCCTCAGCATCCTGGGTTCAAGAAATCAGGTCTTGCTGGAATGGATCCCAGGACATAGGGGATTAGTAGGCAACGAGCAGGCCGATGCCTTGGCTAGGGAGGGTGCTCTCAAGTTCTTCATTGGTCCTGAACCGGCCTGCGGCGTTTCGACTGCAGCTGTCAAAACAGCAATCAAAAACTGGGTCAGCGCCAGACATCTGGAAAGATGGCGGCGGTTCCCAGGGCAAAGACTCGGCAAGGTTCTTGTCAGGAATCCCTCCCAAAAGTTAACAAAGTCACTTCTTGGGTTGAGTAAACCGCACGTTAAGCTGGTGGTTGGACTCATCACCGGCCACGGCAAATTCCGGAGGCATCTAAGAACGGTGGGACTTTTACGGAGGATCCCATCTGTCGCCTCTGTGGGGAGGACGAAGAGTCGGCAGAACACATTGTCCTGGAGTGTGAGGCCCTTGGTGCCAGGAGAAGAGCACTTTTTGGGAAGAGAACTTCCCAGGCTCACCTCTGGGACAGTTGGAAATTACTAATCTAGTGAAGAAGCTCTTTGACCTGGTCAAGGATTGCCAGCTTAACGACGATTAGGCACCGGGATTGGCACAAAAAGCCTTAGGCTTCGTTGCAAGGGTTGGCTGGACCAACTGCATATCCCCATATCAACTAACTAACTAACTATGCTTTAAAATAATGCCTGAAAAAAAAGTTGGATAGTGACGTTATTTACTTGATAGTTTGTTGATTCCATCCAGTGGACTTTGGGAAAGTTGGATAGTGACGTTATTTACTTGATAGTTTGTTGATTCTATCCAGTGGACTTTGGGAAAGTTGGATAGTGACGTTATTTACTTGATAGTTTGTTGATTCCATCCAGTGGACTTTGGGAAAGTTGGATAGTGACGTTATTTACTTGATAGTTTGTTGATTCTATCCAGTGGACTTTGGGAAAGTTGGATAGTGACGTTATTTACTTGATAGTTTGTTGATTCTATCCAGTGGACTTTGGGAAAGTTGGATAGTGACGTTATTTACTTGATAGTTTGTTGATTCTATCCAGTGGACTTTGGGAAAGTTGGATAGTGACGTTATTTACTTGATAGTTTGTTGATTCCATCCAGTGGACTTTGGGAAAGTTGGATAGTGACGTTATTTACTTGATAGTTTGTTGATTCTATCCAGTGGACTTTGGGAAAGTTGGATAGTGACGTTATTTACTTGATAGTGTGTTGATTCTATCCAGTGGACTTTGGGAAAGTTGGATAGTGACGTTATGTACTTGATAGTTTGTTGATTCTATCCAGTGGACTTTGGGAAAGTTGGATAGTGACGTTATTTACTTGATAGTTTGTTGATTCTACCCAGTGGACTTTGGGAAAGTTGGATAGTGACGTTATTTACTTGATAGTTTGTTGATTCTATCCAGTGGACTTTGGGAAAGTTGGATAGTGACGTTATTTACTTGATAGTTTGTTGATTCTATCCAGTGGACTTTGGGAAAGTTGGATAGTGACGTTATTTACTTGATAGTTTGTTGATTCTATCCAGTGGACTTTGGGAAAGCCTTAACAGTCTCCTACACCTGCCGCCATATTGGATTTGACTCTCCATAATGCCACTATTAATTAAAAATAACATTCCATATTTATTTGTGAATATAGGCCTCATTACCATTACCTTTTTGAAAGATGACACAATTTTCTATTATTCACTGGATCTTATTTTAATTTTATTCCTTAATTTGTTTTTTAAATGCAATAAAATATTTGTCTAATTTAACATTTTTTCCAAACATACTAAAGCTGACGTGAAAATATCCTAAGTTGTACTAGTACCATTTGTCCTATGAAGCATGCTATACATTTGAAATGCACATGTTTAAAAATGTAAGAGGGAGAAGTTTTCAAGTGAAGTAGTGATCAGCTGCAAAATGAGATGTCAAGTACTGAAAAGTTCTTTGCCTTGTAGCCGAGTGGGAAAGAAAGTCAACTACCACCACTGTCCAAATCACAAGATGGTTTGGGGGCGGACGAACAGACTACAACCGGTCTTCTGATAGTCAACGTAGTAACAAGTAGTTCCAAAGTCAACACCAAGTCGGAGGTTCGATTACGACAAAGTTTTTCACTGGAGGCGACTGTCAAGCCTTTAAAACGTAGTAAATATGCCAGCAATATATCGGTACTGGGTCGACACCATTCGTAAAAAAATCTCTATTTTCCTAGCAGAGAGGGTATCATATTCTATACCCTGTATATTTAATACGTGTTCACTTCTTTTCTGTATAACCATAGTTCTGTGGAAAGTGAACATGCAGGCATATATATTAATTTAACCATAATCTCCCAATAAATCCGAGTTCAAGCGTGCATGGGTACACTTACTTTCCCAGTGAGCCTTCAAAACGTTTACTCTATATAACATAATATTACATTACTATAATCTTCAAATATTCAACTGAAAGGTTTCTTCCGTGTTCATAACATATTTACTACAAAGTTTACCATCGACCCCTATGCCGTGTCGTAACTTTACACAAAACTACGCTTAATTGTGTTTTAATGTTTGCTTTTATCGTCTCACTCACCCTCTGTACAAAACAATCTACTAAACGTCCACAAATTGCAAATCCAGCCCTCTATATTTACAAAACACCTTTAATACTGCACTACTCCTATAACCTTTCTCATTAAATCCTCTGTATAAATATTGGACATCATTTACTATCTCCACTCTATTAAAATTAATATTTACGACTGAAATAAGTTATAATATCTTTAGTCTTTATACACAATTTGTGATATTCCCAACTATTGCCCTTGAACTTTGTCGTTCGTCTCAAAAAGGAATTCTGCCTGCAGCCCTACTTCATTACACCAGCATTCGGTCACAGGAAGACTGGCCTATAGCCCTATTTCATTACACCAGCATTCAGTCACAAGAAGACTGGCCTACAGCCCTACTTCATTACACCAGCATTCGGTCACAGTAACTCTGCCTGCAGCCCTACTTCATTACACCAGCATTCGGTCACAGGAAGACTGGCCTACAGCCCTACTTCATTACACCAGCATTCGGTGACAGGAAGACTAGCCTGCAGTCCTACTTCATTACACCAGTATTCGGTCACAGGAAGGCTGGCGTCTAGCCCTACTTCATTACACCAGCATTCGGTGACAGGAAGACTAGCCTGCAGTCCTACTTCATTACACCAGTATTCGGTCACAGGAAGACTGGCCTACAGCCCTCCTTCATTACACCAGCATTCGGTCACAGGAAGACTGGCCTACAGCCCTACTTCATTACACCAGCATTCAGTCACAAGAAGACTGGCCTGCAGTCCTACTTCATTACACCAGTATTTTGTCACAGGAAGACTGGCCTGAAGCCCTACTTCATTTCACTAGCATTCGGTCACAGGAAGGCTGGCGTCTAGCCCTACTTCATTACACCAGCATTCAGTCACAGGAAGGCTGGCGTCTAGCCCTACTTTATTATACCAGCATTCGGTCACAGTAACTCTGCCTGCAGCCCTCCTTCATTACACTAGCATTCGGTCACAGGAAGGCTGGCGTCTAGCCCTACTTTATTACACCAGCATTCGGTCACAGTAACTCTGCCTGCAGCCCTCCTTCATTACACTAGCATTCGGTAACAGGAAGGCTGGCGTCTAGCCCTACTTCATTACACCAGCATTCGGTCACAGGAAGGCTGGCGTCTAGCCCTACTTCATTACACCAACATTCGGCCACAGGAAGGCTGGCCTGAAGCCCTACTTCATTACACCAGCATTCGGTGACAAGAAGACTGGCCTGCAGCCCTCCTTCATTACACTAGCATTCGGTCACAGGAAGGCTGGCCTGCAGCCCTACTTTATTACACCATAATTTGGTCACAGGAATACTGGCCTACAGGTTTGCAAGGGAATTATGCTTTCAGCCTTTCATTAATATCTCGATTTTGGATTCGCTAAAGAGGTCGGCTTCTGGCCTCACTATTGGATACTGCCCGGCTCCCACCTAGTAGTGGGAGGAAGCATTCTTACACAAACGGCTAAAGATATCTTCATACATATCACAACGTCCATGCAATGACAATACTTATTGAATTCTTTGTAGAAACTCTAATGGTTATGTGGAGTAATATAAGAAAGTGGTCGAATAAGCTTACAAGCTAATAGGTACTGTAATTGTGTATTAGGATTTTTAGTTAGCTGAAAATCAGACCAATATTACGTGACACGATAAGCTCTAGATTTCTTAATTTTACTTTTGGGCTATTAACAATTATAGTTAGTAACCAGACTACACACACACACCCACACTTATTGTTCAGTCCAGTAATTCAACATATTTTTAATATTAAGTAGCATCCTATGTATAATTAAATATATTAAAAATGTCTATGTGATTATACATTGATATACAAATCTTAATTTATTCAGAATAAATGGACACAAACTGGACTTATTAAATATCATAATACATTCAACCACAAAAAAGTTTAAACAGTTTATAGTGATTACTTATTTTGATTGAATTCACGATAAACATGGACAAATGAATAGTAAAAATGAATAAACTCTGAGGAAGAACAAAATGTAAAATAAGTCGTTACTTAAATAAAAGGAAGAATAATGTGACTGTAAGAGAGAAAACTTTTGGCATTAAATAATTGAAATGTAAGAAACCGGAACTTTATAATCCCGTGTAACTTTGACTATCTCGAGTTTTCCTTCCACAAAAGAAAATATATTAGCCTGAAAGAACTAACTGCTGTTGAATAGGCAAGTAGGATGATAAGTAAATTTAGTTAGGACTTTATAAAAGATATCCACTTACTGAGTAACTACGAAACATTAAAATTTATTCTTACTAAACAATAGGTTAGTTCTTTGTATGTATTTATTCTGCCGTTAACGAGTTGCGCGTAATCCTACGGCGGCACGTCTACCCGGCACCAAATCTGACCACCGCTCTAAGGTTAATCAGGCGTTACTAATGTCACAACTTAACCCGGCACCGAGACAGTTTGAAGGTAGGGGAGCTGGGTTCCCCCTCCACAACACCAAACATACGCCCCTCATTCTCTTCTTTCCCTCCCTCGAACCCTAGGCATCTCATCGCCCTAACTCCTCTAACCTAACCTAACCTAACCTAACCTAACCTAACCTAACCTATTGAACAAAGCGTTGCCTTCATTTTACCCACCCATACACGTACTATGATACTGACCCACCCGCCCGCCACAATGAAGGCTCACCCCCATTCATTTTAAAACCATCACACACCTTCGTTTAGTAAAGCTCGGTCCCCGGACATGGACAGCGCGAACCTACGGCACCTTACGAAAAGGGGAGGTGATTAGGGGAGGGGAAGAGAAAGGAGGGGTTGGGAGGGGGTAGTGTAGGTGGAATGGGTAAGAGGGGTGGCTGGTGCCGGGTTGACATACTGTCATGGCGGCCAGTGAAAGGTCCAGTGCCGGGTTGACGTGTTTTTTTATAACATATAAAGCTTGGTGCCGGGTTGATGAACTCCCAATCCTACCTGCGTTTATTGTAGTTTCCTAGGGAGGCCACAAACAAGTTGGCCATATAAATTTTTTTAGCGGCTCAAATATGCAATTAGACTATAAGCTGTGCAAAAGAAATTTTCCCGTAAATATCACAACCCACCACAAATACCTTGAATTGTCACCGGTCTGATTCCGAATATCACAAAATCAAAAAGTAAAAGTCAAGAGTAAATCAAAATCATCATTACATTATACATTTATTTAAATAAATATTATGTGGCACTTGTTCTTGATTATGTAAATCAATCAGTTTGAAAATATACTTCCACCCTCAAACGTATACATTTTTACTACACAACTTTTAACTGTAGACCGTACATCTCCAGTATTCTTCGTCTGTTGTCATAGTTTTCCTACCAAATCTGTATTTGTAACTATTAAAATCTTCTAAAGGTTTCCTCTTTTCCCTAATCATTTTTTCCATAATTAAATTTGCCAAAAATTAAGTAATAGGATAAAAAAAAATAAAAACACACTTATCTTCAATACTTAAATATAAATACTTCACTTCACATAAACAAAACAGCACACAGAACAATTTAAAATAACCTATAACCAGTGGATGAGAGTCAACTAACAATTCTTTGAGAATGTGGAAGGGATGAGGTCACAGAATTCAAAATATACTGGACTTAGATGACATCCCAAAAATAGGTTGCTTATGGTATCCGCAAAACAGAAAATAAGGGACGTACAGCTGATGGTATTTGTGGAAGGTGAATGTTGACATATTTTAGCAAAATTGTTCTAGAGGCTCAAGGGTACTTTGACGGTAATTGAAAATGCCTGTGAATGTAATGCTTTCCAATTATAACTTGAATGTTATGTTCGTTGTATACAAAACATATGTTAACATTAAGTAACCTTATATTTATTATCAGTGATACATCATCAAACAAAACAAAAAATGGGCAATGGGTAGAATTAATTTGTGAAAATTAGGTGCCTTATTATTAGAATTCGTCATCAAATAAACGTCAGAACAACAACTAATTTCACTATTGCAATATTAATTTTTAGAATTGATTGCATATTTCAAATACTGTGAATTGTTTTATAATTAATTAGTATTTATTTTTAATTGATGATATAGAAACCAAAATAATAGAACATTATATTAATGACCAATTGAATATTTACACAATATATAATAATATAATCAATAAGACAAAGTATAGGTTCTTTAAAAATAATTGAACAATAGGCCTAATAGAAAATATGTTTTCTATAAATCATGCATTAAATGATAATAAACATGTAATAGCGGTAACAACAGACTTGTTTAAGGCATTTGATGTAGTACATTATGATATAATGTTACATAAACTTACACACATAGGAATCAGAGGAAAACTATATCGCTTTTTCGAGAACTATTTAAAAAAAGAAAGTTGAAAGTAATTTTAGGCCAGTATATAAGCAATGACTATGAACTAACCTGTGGTCTTGTTCAGGGTAGTATTCTCTCACCAAGTTTGTTTAATATATGTGAGATTGATTTAGCAAGCCTAAAACTCAACAGTAGCCTACTTCAATATGCAGATGTAATATTTTATATGTGATTCATAACAACCTGGCTACTGGTATGACTCTGATTCAGAATGATATGGACCTGGTAGTTAAGTATTTTTATAACAACTCAATCAAAATAAATTCTCAGAAACCTAAGGTTATTGTATTAAAAAATCCTAGAATAGATGCAGACTTTGTTCTGGGACTTGTATGTCATATGTCATGATAGGAAATGTCTTAAGCCTATTAAAAATATAATTTGTAACTGTCCAACTCTGCAAGTCAGTAGAACAACAAAACACCTTGGTATTCATTTAGACAGTGACAAGAGATTCAAAACACATGAATCTCATTTATGTATAACATTCTTAGAATTTAAATGTCAACAATTACAGTACTATTTTCCTATCAATGTAAAGAGAGTGATATATTTTTCACTAATACAAAGTTTATTTTATTATAGTATTACACTTTTTTTATTTGACTTAAGATTACATTTTAATCCTTTAATTAACATAATAGAAAGAATTGTCAAAGTACTTTATAATAATATACCGAGGGAGCTGTTGTCAATTATGTCTTTTAAGGCCTTGGCTAAGTTCACAGATACTTTAAATAACTATTTTGAAGAAAAACTTAGAACTCTAAATGATATTCCTCGTGGTCTGAGACATAGGAACCATAATGTTCTTATGTATACAAAATAATATGGCAGAGCAGTCCCAGAACGCAGGATACCAAATTTAATTGACTCACAGCCTATTGAACTACAAAATATTCCAACTAAATATCATCTAAGCTTAAATTGAGACACTATTACTTAAATAAATAGGCCTAGAAATGTCAGTGTATTCTTTTGAGAAAATGAAATGAATGTAATATTAAAAATATTTTTTAGTAATAAATGTTAATGGTAAACATTTTTGTCATAGCCCTAGTGCTACATTTCTATAGGATTTAATAATAGGACGTCGTATTAAAAATTAAGAAATATTTATTCGCTGTTTATATAAGATTTTGATGGGGTTACGTAGATTCATGCAGAAAGGAAATGACACTATTAGAATTAAATAACAAGAATAGTCGATTGTAATATTTTCAATATAGTATCAATCTGCCAAAACTTCGACTTGTAGTATTGGTTCAGTACTAATTTGATTTGCATTGTACTATATGAAACATTATGTTATATTTACCACATTTATTTTTGTTAAATATCGGAACTATTGTTGTGTTTTAGATGTCTATATATATATATATATATATATATATATATATATATATATATATATATATATATATTATCTGTAATAAAGAGAGTGTTCCTGCATATTTGGGTTGGGTTGTTGGCTGATGATAATCACAAACTAACAAGCATGTCCGTAACGGTGGACTCATAACATCGGAAATACGGGGTTTGAGCAAGTTTTTCTCTCCATTGGATATTTAAAACTGCATAATAGGAATTTCAAGGTTGTCCCGACGAGTCCTCTAAAATATCAGGAGCATTCTTGAAAATTACGCTGGTTCATCGTTTGATCTTGCATGTTGATATACTGCTTATTTATAAATATATCTTTACCACTCTCTCTGTCTCACTCACTCTGTCTCACCCCCCCTCTCTCTCTCTCTCTCTCTCTCTCTCTCTCTCTCTCTCTCTCTCTCTCTCTCTCTCTCTCTCTCTCTCTCTCTCTCTCTCTCTCTCTCTCTCTCTCTCTCTCTCTCTCTCTCTCTCTCTCTCTCTCTCTCTCTCTCTCTCTCTCTCTCTCTCTCTCTCTCTCTCTCTCTCTCTCTCTCTCTCTCTCTCTCTCTCTCTCTCTCTCTCTCTCTCTCTCTCTCTCTCTCTCTTTCTCTCTCTGTCTCACTCACTCTGTTTCACTCTCTGTCTCACTCTCTCTGTCAAATAAAAAATAAAAAGAAACAATCCCCACGATACTTTAATTTATTGTTATTTTTTTCTATTTATGTTGTATCAAATAGGATAGTTTTTTTGTATGTTAGTTAAATATATTAATTCTAAGTATTTTTTTTTCATTTGTAACTTCATATTAATTGTTTGACTATTATATGACAACAATATTTGGTAATATATATTTTCCATCAATAAGCTTGATGGTTTATATGTGCACTGCAGCAACGTATATTTGCGCTTGCGAAATAAAAATTTGAATTGAATTGAAATTGACACATATTTCATATATGCTATGTTTAACATATTCTAAGATAATAATAATAATAATAATAAATAATAATAAATAATGTTTATTTTGCCAAAAATCAAGTACAAAACAGTACATTTTTATATACAAGTACACAACATAGTTTTTACAATACCATGAGTTCAAAATATAACAACAAAGGTAGAATAAATTAACAAAATAACAATATAAATAAATATAAGGAAAAATAAATAGGAATCCCCTAGGCAAAGCCTGAACTAGGATCTCCATCACTTGTTTTAAACAAAAAGAATGAAACGGCTAGCAGCGAAACGTAACACATAGTTTAAAAATTATGTATGAAAAAGAAATTGATTAAAAAACATACTGTGCTATTGAATGGAAATTGTTTCCTTGTAACTTCAATGGTAAAAATCTCCTTCACCAACATACCAAGTAATTATATTTACAATTCAAAGAAATAAAAAGACACTAAAGAGATAGTGACAAATACTAGTAAGCAAACAAATAGATGTACAAAAAACACATAGGAAATTCAGGCAAGAAGTAAGTGCAAGCGATTCAAAATGTATCAAGACTCAACCTACTTTACTATTTTAAATATTTTATCGACAGCTTCTTGTTCAAAAAGCCATTTTTTCAATTTTTTCAAAAACTCTCTCTGTGTTGTGAAGTCGCCAATTTTATAACTAATTATGTTAAATAATCGTGGTGCAAAACTACTGTAAAATATTTGATGTATATTTAAATTTGATTTAGGCACACTAACGACTTGGTACCGCCTAAGATTGTAACTAGGCTGTCTTGTTATTGAAAAAGCAGAGCTTCTAATGTAAAACATTTTTAGGACTTTAAAAATGTATAAATGCCGTAGAGGAAGAATTTTCATCTCAACAAACAGTGGCCAAGTATGTTCAAACCTTGTCTTTTTCGAAATAAGTCTGATGAATCTTTTTTGAAAAATTACTATCGGATATAAGGTAGTACTGTATGTCCCACCCCAGCATGTGATACCATAGCTTATCCTGGATCCTACAAGAGCGTGATATACATTGACTAAAATTTTGTCAGACCCACACAACTGATTTAATAGGTAAAACTTTCTCAAACTGAAATAAAGCTCTTTTTTTAATTTTGAAATATGGTTTTTCCAGGTCAATTGATAATCAATGATTAAACCTAAATATTTCATATTATTGACTTGCTGTAATTCCAAACAGTCACAATCAGGAACAAGCGGAACAAGGCATTTAGGTTCATGAAATTTAAGTGGGAAATTAAATTTGGAATCGAATCTCAGACTGAATAACATGAACTTGGTTTTTTCGCTTAATATCATAAAGTTTTTGTCAAACCATAACCTTAGGAAAAATAAATCTTTTGACATTGATTGGTAAAGCGAATTTAAGTCATGGTTTGTATAAACAAAAGCAGTGTCATCGGCAAACGCAACCAATTTACCATTAAAACAACCATTACAAAGATCATTGACATAAATTAAAAAAAGTATTGGTCCCAAAACAGAACCCTGCGGATCACCAAATTCAATTTTCCCTGGATCTCCTATGACGCCACCAATGTTTACCCTTTGTTCTCTCCCCGTGAGATAACTAGAAAACCAGTCAAGTGGTAAACCTCTAATACCAGCCAGCCATAACTTATGAAGTAAAATTTCATGATCAATCGTGTCGAAAGCTTTTGTAATATCAATGAACAATGCAGATACCTTTTTACTATTATTAATTGGCTCGTAAACTGATTCCATGAATGAAAGTAAGGCATCCTCAGTAGACATACCCTCTCGAAACCCAAACTGATTATTACTAAAGAATTTGTTTTTATTAAGAAATGAAAGTAACTTAGTCAGTAAGATTATTAAGCTTAGTCAGTAATTTGAGCTTGAGGTACGGACAATGCAATTTCATTATCTACTGATAGTATATTCTGTATCAATAGTTCAACTTGTACTAAAGACCTTTGTGTTTTATATTTCTTTACAAGCGTAAGTCGAACTTGCCATTTAAACTAACATTTGAACAAATGGGTAGGAATGAAACCTGTCTTGCATACACACGTCCTTTTGTGTCAAACAATAATTTGAAGAAATATTAAACGGGTAACACATTTATTTTTTGTAAGGATAAAAACTTCTCTTACCAGTACACATGTGCCAACTGAAGATATGTTATCTTTATAGGGGTTAAGTGTATATATCATCAGCTCAGTGGAAATTTGATCCTGAGACCTTGGACTCCGATATCAAAATTCTCAGTCACTGAGCCGTTAGGCTGGCAATTTTAGCAATGATTACTATTATTTGATGAGAATATATATATATATGGATTAGCAGTTGTGTATATAGTTAAAATATAATTTTCAAAACAACATATTAATATATATCTCATTAAAATAATGCTAAATATCTATCAACTAGATCAGTAATATTGAACGATTTCGCTACATTCTTTGTTCTCGCTAGGGATATTGAATATTATGGGTTTGGCAGCGAGCCAATAACTTTGTAATTATCCCTCCCAAGTGATTGGAAAACTTTGGTAATTTACAAAAACTTTGCCTAACTTATGAAGGAGAGTTATGACAGACATTATTAAGTCCTTCTGACTTGTACTGTTTTATTGTCAACCATCAATTATGGTCGCTTTCGTTATCTGTGGCGTATTGTATTACGAAAAATTACATATTTTCATATGTTAACACAATTATTTAAAGTAGAAATATATCTGATGTAACAATTATTACAAAAATACGTTATCTGTATGTTTAAAACGATAAAGTTTTAATCCTAATATTTATACTGTGAATTGTGTAAATATTAAACTGTAAATCATGTAAATTCATGAACTTTAATTTGTTTTATTTAATTAAATTAGTCTATAATTAGTAATAAATCCAGTTAATGATCAAAGTACCTAGCCAACACATTATTGTTTGCAATTGTTGAAGGGTTTTGAAAAGCCCAAATATGCACCGAATGGAAACACGGGTTCAGCCATTTAAATTAAATAAACAGTCTTGGCTCCAGACGAGTTCTTCAATTAAACGTTTGAAGACTATAGACTATAGACGAGTCCTTTAATTAACCATATATACTTACAGGTCTAGTCGATTATTTTCATTAACTGTACATACTTATACCTCTAGATGAGTTCTTTCATAGTCTATACTATGGCTGTTTGTAGCCAAGACTATAGACGAGTCCTTTAATTAACCATATATACTTACAGGTCTAGTCGATTATTTTCATTAACTGTACATACTTACACCTCTAGATGAGTTCTTTCATAGTCTATACTATGGCTGTTTGTAGCCAAGACTATAGACGAGTCCTTTAATTAACCATATATAATTACCGGTCTAGTCGATTCTTTTCATTAACTGTACATACTTACCTCTAGATGAGTTCTAATGAATAAATGAATGATTCTTTCATGGTCTATAGTATGGCTGTTTGTACTATAGACATTCATGGTAATTTTAGACGAGTACATTATTGAACCATATATATACTTACAGGTCTAGTCGATTCTTTTCATTAACCGTACATACTTACACCTATAGATGAGTTCTTTCATGGTCTATAGTATGGCTGTTTGTAGCCAAGACTATAGACGAGTACATTATTTAACCATATATACTTACAGGTCCAGTCGATTATTTTCATTAACTGTACATACTTACACCTCTAGATGAGTTCTTTCATGGTTTATAGTATGGCTGTTTGTAGCCAAGACTATAGACGAGTCCTTTAATTAACCATATATACTTACAGGTCTAGTCGATTCTTTTCATTAACCGTACATACTTACACCTATAGATGAGTTCTTTCATGGTTTATAGTATGGCTGTTTGTAGCCAAGACTATAGACGAGTCCATTATTTAACCATATATACTTACAGGTCTAGTCGATTCTTTTCATTAACCGTACATACTTACACCTATAGATGAGTTCTTTCATGGTTTATAGTATGGCTGTTTGTAGCCAAGACTATAGACGAGTACATTATTTAACCATATATACTTACAGGTCTAGTCGATTCTTTTCATTAACTGTACATACTTACACCTATAGATGAGTTCTTTCATGGTTTATAGTATTGCTGTTTGTAGCCAAGACTATAGACGAGTCCATTAATTAACCATATATATACTTACAGGTCCTGTCGATTCTTTTCATTAACCGTACAAACTTACACCTCTAGATGAGTTCTTTCATGGTCTATAGTATGGCTGTTTGTAGCCAAGACTATAGACGAGTCCATTAGTTAACCATATATATACTTACAGGTCCTGTCGATTCTTTTCATTAACCGTACAAACTTACACCTCTAGATGAGTTCTTTCATGGTCTATAGTATGGCTGTTTGTAGCCAAGACTATAGACGAGTCCATTAGTTAACCATATATACTTACAGGTCTAGTCGATTCTTTTCATTAACCGTACATACTTACACCTATAGATGAGTTCTTTCATGGTTTATAGTATGGCTGTTTGTAGCCAAGACTATAGACTAGTCCATTAATTAACCATATATATACTTACAGGTCCTGTCGATTCTTTTCATTAACCGTACAAACTAACACCTATAGATGAGTTCTTTCATCGTCTATAGTATGGCTGTTTGTAGCCAAGACTATAGACGAGTCCATTAGTTAACCATATATACTTACAGGTCTAGTCGATTCTTTTCATTAACCGTACATACTTACACCTATAGATGAGTTCTTTCATGGTTTATAGTATGGCTGTTTGTAGCCAAGACTATAGACGAGTACATTATTTAACCATATATACTTACAGGTCTAGTCGATTCTTTTCATTAACTGTACATACTTACACCTATAGATGAGTTCTTTTATGGTTTATAGTATGGCTGTTTGTAGCCAAGACTATAGACGAGTCCATTAATTAACCATATATATACTTACAGGTCCTGTCGATTCTTTTCATTAACCGTACAAACTTACACCTCTAGATGAGTTCTTTCATGGTCTATAGTATTGCTGTTTGTAGCCAAGACTATAGACGAGTCCTTTAATCAACCATATATACTTACAGGTCTAGTCGATTCTTTTCATTAACCATACAAACTTACACCTCTAGATGAGTTCTTTCATGGTCTGTAGTATGGCTGTTTGTAGCCAAGACTATAGACGAGTCCATTAATTAACCATATATTATATACTTAAAAGTCTAGTCGATTCTTTTCATTAACCGTACATACTTACACCTATAGATGAGTTCTTTCATGGTCTATAGTATGGCTGTTTGTAGCCAAGACTATAGACGAGTACATTATTTAACCATATATACTTACAGGTCTAGTCGATTCTTTTCATTAACCGTACATACTTACACCTATAGATGAGTTCTTTCATGGTCTATAGTATGGCTGTTTGTAGCCAAGACTATAGACGAGTACATTATTTAACCATATATACTCACAGGTCTAGTCGATTCTTTTCATTAACTGTACATACTTACACCTATAGATGAGTTCTTTCATGGTTTATAGTATTGCTGTTTGTAGCCAAGACTATAGACGAGTCCATTAATTAACCATATATATACTTACAGGTCCTGTCGATTCTTTTCATTAACCGTACAAACTTACACCTCTAGATGAGTTCTTTCATGGTCTATAGTATGGCTGTTTGTAGCCAAGACTATAGACGAGTCCATTAGTTAACCATATATATACTTACAGGTCCTGTCGATTCTTTTCATTAACCGTGCAAACTTACACCTCTAGATGAGTTCTTTCATGGTCTATAGTATGGCTGTTTGTAGCCAAGACTATAGACGAGTCCATTAGTTAACCATATATACTTACAGGTCTAGTCGATTCTTTTCATTAACCGTACATACTTACACCTATAGATGAGTTCTTTCATGGTCTATAGTATGGCTGTTTGTAGCCAAGACTATAGACGAGTCCATTAATTAACCATATATATACTTACAGGTCCTGTCGATTCTTTTCATTAACCGTACAAACTAACACTTCTAGATGAGTTCTTTCATGGTCTATAGTATGGCTGTTTGTAGCCAAGACTATAGACGAGTCCATTAGTTAACCATATATACTTACAGGTCTAGTCGATTCTTTTCATTAACCGTACATACTTACACCTATAGATGAGTTCTTTCATGGTTTATAGTATGGCTGTTTGTAGCCAAGACTATAGACGAGTACATTATTTAACCATATATACTTACAGGTCTAGTCGATTCTTTTCATTAACTGTACATACTTACACCTATAGATGAGTTCTTTTATGGTTTATAGTATGGCTGTTTGTAGCCAAGACTATAGACGAGTCCATTAATTAACCATATATATACTTACAGGTCCTGTCGATTCTTTTCATTAACCGTACAAACTTACACCTCTAGATGAGTTCTTTCATGGTCTATAGTATTGCTGTTTGTAGCCAAGACTATAGACGAGTCCATTAGTTAACCATATATACTTACAGGTCTAGTCGATTCTTTTCATTTACCGTACAAACTTATACCTCTAGATGAGTTCTTTCATGGTCTGTAGTATGGCTGTTTGTAGCCAAGACTATAGACGAGTCCTTTAATCAACCATATATACTTACAGGTCTAGTCGATTCTTTTCATTAACCATACAAACTTACACCTCTACATGAGTTCTTTCATGGTCTATAGTATGGCTGTTTGTAGCCAAGACTATAGACGAGTCCTTTAATTAACCATATATATACTTACAGGTCTAGTCGATTCTTTTCATTAACCGTATACACTTACACCTCTAGAAGAGTTCTTCCTTTAAGTGTACGAGTGTATGTAGCCAAGACTATAGACGAGTTTTTCTATGAAATGTACATAATTTCAATTTTAGACGATTATTTCCAGTGATCATTTATATTACAAGCTTAAACAACTATCTCTAAACAAGATCTTTCACACTGTAAAAGTTTAAGTTGCTGAACCGATCTTCACTTTAGGTTACATACAATATACTTCCACTCTCAATCAATGTTTATAAACTCAATAAACTTGTATATTGGTTTAGCAGTTTATTTAAATCGTGATTTGAGAGACCCTTTTTACGGGTTTATGAGCTTACGTTAGTATAGTTACTCATTTCTACATAACTATGTAGAAGTGAGTTCTATTTATCAACTGATAGAATCTTTAATTCACTTCAGTACGCCTACCTGCATAGTGCTTTAGTGCACAAACACAACTTTACTTCACAAGTTCTGTAGTAACATAAACTGAAACGATCGGTATAGATACGATGTAGACGCACGTATCAATGGTACGAATAAAATGTAATTCTTCGTATAGTGGAAAAATCAATAATCAATTCATATCATGCAAGACATACAAACATACACAAATAACTTAATGTTTTTTAACAGTTACTGAACTAGGAGTTCAATAGACAGTAGACATTGCTTCCTAATATTCAACGGGAAATAAACCCTTACTTATGGAAAGTTTTTCCTATGTATGAAGTACATACATATCAAATCTCATTACACTGCATTTGTCGTAGTCGTTTTACAAACTCACAGACGAATTACCAAACGAGAGCTAACTTTGTCCGGTCAATAATGTAGTATATTGATTTTCGAATGGGTCATAATGTAGTCAAATTAGAATATTTATCTTGCTTGCAGAATTTTGGAATTCATTGTCAAAATGATATGCTGGTAAAGTTTTTAGGCTGATGAAAATGTGTAAGTGTCGAAAGGTTATGTAGTTTACTTGTTTGAGGATCATTCAGTGATGATGAGAGGAAGTCATAACTATTTTAGTAAAGTTGAACGTTAATGAATTCAGACTCTGTAACTAAACAATCAAGCGTTAACTATTGAAGTTTCAATGTGTAAATGCGGTCCTTAACTCTATCTAAATTTCTACGAACCCAACTTATTAATGGCGTAATTTAACTTGATCCAATATATGAAATGGTTTGAACATTGATCGAATTACAGTTTAACTGAGCTATAAGTAAATGAAATTTATTTACTTCACGAATTACGTTTAAATTTATGTAGACAGCAATTATTCATGTTTAAATTCATGTAGACAGCAACTGTTCATGTTTAAATTCATGTAGTCAGCAACTATTCATAAGTTCATTATTTTAAACATCAATTACTTATTATAGTTCACTCGTAGATTTTAACTCACTATCTTTTAACTAAAATACTAGTTAGCAGAAATGTGTAACAGTAATACAAATTAACTGAAATACGGTCGAACAAACAGCCGTGTCGTCCCTTCTAGACTGTAATACGGTTGAACAAACAGCCGTGTCGTCCCTTCTAGACTGTAATACGGTTGAACAAACAGCCGTGTCGTCCCTTCTAGACTGTAATATGGTTGAACAAACAGCCGTGTCGTCCCTTCTAGACTGTAATACGATTGAACAAACAGCCGTGTCGTCCCTTCTAGACTGTAATACGATTGAAAAAACAGCCGTGTCGTCCCTTCTAGACTGTAATACGGTTGAACAAACAGCCGTGTCGTCCCTTCTAGACTGTAATACGGTTGAACAAACAGCCGTGTCGTCCCTTCTAGACTGTAATACGGTTGAACAAACAGCCGTGTCGTCCCTTCTAGACTGTAATACGGTTGAACAAACAGCCGTGTCGTCCCTTCTAGACTGTAATACGGTTGAACAAACAGCCGTGTCGTCCCTTCTAGACTGTAATACGGTTGAACAAACAGCCGTGTCGTCCCTTCTAGACTGTAATACGATTGAACAAACAGCCGTGTCGTCCCTTCTAGACTGTAATACGATTGAAAAAACAGCCGTGTCGTCCCTTCTAGACTGTAATACGATTGAACAAACAGCCGTGTCGTCCCTTCTAGACTGTAATACGATTGAACAAACAGCCGTGTCGTCCTTCTAGACTGTAATACGATTGAACAAACAGCCGTTCGTCCCTTCTAGACTGTAATACGACTGAACAAACAGCAGTGTCGTCCCTTCTAGACTGTAAACAATACAAGGATACTTGGTCAAGTTCACTGGGAGTCATTGATATATACTACAGTGTAAAACAATCGTTCGAAAACAATCTTGACTATTGGTTTCAGATAACTAAATTAGATTTGAAAGTATAAAAGAAATAATAATAAATTACTTAACAATGTTCTAAACGATTTAGGACAGTCTTCTCGTGTTATAAAAATAATTGTAGGCCTATGTATAACTTTAAATGACCTCCAACACATCACCTGATTGCCAATCTGCAGTTTTGTCAAACCGGGACATGGAAGTCTCGATAGAGTTCTGGATTGAACTTACATATGATACAATTTCGTCTTTTTATGAAAACTTTCAGTTTATTTTTTTTACATAGTATGATTTGTTGTATCTCGCATTGGTAGACATTAAGAATATAAAGCAGTGACTTCGATCCTAACCTCTTTAAGAGCTCTTGATAGGGATTTTACATCAGACAATTGTCGTCTTTGTGACGAAGTGTTCTGCACATTCATTATTTTTGCCTCTTACTTAATTAATTTAAGGCCGAGGCTAAGTTCTTAAATTAATATGTTTTCAACTGCTATAAAAAATAATTTACCTCTCCAACTGATAATTTTAATACTTAAATAATATTCTAATCTAATTTGTAATACTTTAATTATTTGACAGTTTAATTCCTTAATTTAAGGAAACCATAATATAAGTAAATAAGTATAAAGACATAATTTATTTTTTATACTATACAAAATAAGTTTGTTAAATATTTATATAACATCACACATGAACAATGTGAGTTTCACAAAGTTACAGTTCAATTCAGCCGATTCATGGTTTATAAAATGGATATTACAGTATAAATAACATTTTTTGCCAGACAACCGGATTTGTCAACTAATGTTTCAGCTTGGTAAAAATAATTTGTTGTTTCTTTGTTCTTAAATGTGTCCACTACTAATGTAAAAAACACTGAATTGTAGAGTCGTTATTATTATTATTATTATTTTTTTTTTTTTTGCTTCTTGATGCAATTATACTTTACCAACAAACTATTAAAAATAATGTATTCCGATTTGAAATTGTTCAACTTAAGAATACATTCATTTATTTATGTGGTTTATAAACAATAAAATAATCAAATATTTTACTGTACAAATACATTTTAGGAATAAAATACCATTAAATTTCAGTCCTTTTAATGAATTTGAAACTACTTTTAGTATAGCCTTTACAAACAAAAATGCAATAGTAATAATAAATTAAGATTAATTTGCTGCTTTTTAGATTAAATCATCATAATTAGATGCGTAAAAACCAAAATATTATTGTTTTCACGCACTATCCTTAAGGAGTGTGCTCCTAGTATCTCATAGCCCTTTTGGACCAACTAGTTGAATAGGAAGTATCAAGAGACGTGTGAAAGTAGGGTGTAATTAATTAATAAATCGTAAGACACTCTGTTTACATATAGGGTAGGTGGGCCGACTATCTAGTGGAAATCACATGACTCATTATATTAAATAAGTATGTTGGTAAGAGACATATGTCAAATGTACAGTGACAGTTCTGTTTGACGTATGCCAACTTCGTATCAAATTCTTTGTTTAGTTTGTGTCTATGACAACAATTCAGAATTGCTAAGAATGATTGCACAAAAGTAAGTGATTCATTCCTCCCAGGTACTGAGGATATATGGAATGCAAAATCCTTAACATTTATGTTCCATTTTAGGGTATAGAAAAATGTAAGGTAACCTAGATGTGAAGCGGCTAATCGTTTTCTTAAAAACATTTTCTGTTATTTTGTTTTATCATGATTAAGAACAATCATTCCGAACTATTTAGATGCATTAGAAAAATGGGAAAAAGAGCTTTAATTATTTATTTCTTTATCTGAACATTTTTCGCCCTTCAAGAAAAAAATAGTGCACTGCCAATACCTCTGTAACAAAGAGACGAAGTTCCACCTTCCGGTAGTTGATGTCTAAGTGAGTCACTGTGTGTGACGAGGCGGATTTCCGGAACTCAGCTCTTGCTTTACAGAGCTTCCTTAAAGTCCCCACAAAGTTATTGCTTTGTAAGTAAGCAAGAAATGCTTTAAGGAGAGACTAGAAAGAACACTTCTTTCTTCCTTATTCATTCTATTGTATGATTTCTTATATTTATATCTTATAATTTTTTTGACTGAGACAATTTAACATTTAAAAACATTGTACTTCATATTCTTCTTTATATTACAGTTTTTTTCAATATAAAGGCATAAAGTAATTTATTCAGTAAAAACATTACAATGCATTGGCCAAGTCAAAAGATCAACTGGAATACAGTGTAACACATATTACTACATTCTTTGTTTTTATGTTTAGATACTGTATTGTAAAAATTTAAATCTGTTCGATTTAATTGGAGTCAAAGGTTCAATTTGTTGCAAAGGTCATGAAGTCTATATTTTCAGAAACTGCAAAAACAACGATTAAATTTCTACTTCACCAAAGTTAAATCGTACAGTTTACAATAGACATATGTTTTGTGTTCATGCTCTGAGTATAATAGGCAAACCATGTAACAGACAAAACATTTTACAATTGTAGATTTTTTAGACGCCTTACTGCCATAGTAGACAGTGGTAAAGTTGATTTATTGGTAAAACAAGCCGTTAAGATAGTAAAACAGTCAAAGATCACCATATAACTAGAGATGATTTAAAAAATGACTAATTTCGACTGACAATTCAGGAATTAAATAAAGTTTTCTAAGAAAGACTTAAAGCAGTACTATCAAAATTGGCGCACAATAAGTATCCCTCCAAACTGTGGTTCCATAACTTTCCTATGAATAGGAATGGAATTATGAACATATGTAGACTTCACTGGAACATGCAAATGTAAACAGCGCACTCCATGCACTATAGTTCGGCCGCTTGTATTGTGACCTAACGAAAGCACTTGTACGAGATAGATAAAGTTAGACAAAAATAGGTTTACTTTACCTTCCGTCAAACAGTTCACAGCGTGTGATGGTGATAACACTACATGTTTCACCTTGAATACGGCATCATCCGGTTAAAGAACATAAAAATGTCTAAGTGGGACGCGTCACCAATTAATGAAAACTTAACAAAAACAGTTCACACAAGGGAAACAATGAACATTAAAACTTTTCGGTAGGCTACCACACACATTTCACGGTCCACGGCGTGACCCGGAAGCAGACTGGAAACAATTCAGTTAAGTTACTCCTCCCAACCTCTCTTCTGTTATCAGTAGGGTCAATTTGTCCAGGTCTACTGTTTAGAGACATAATTGTGTTGAAAATAGAATAAGATTTAAATTGTAGTTTTTCGTTAAGTAAAACTTCTGTAAATTTCAAATTGTTCCAGGAAGTCTAATTTGCTTCCTTTGTTGCAGATATGTAAAATATCTAAGCTAGTACTTAAATTGGGCCATGGTGTGATTTTTGTCAACCAAGTGTTGAGCAAAGGTTGACTTTTGTTTGTCTGCTCAGGGGTCAGGGTGGTGTTCCTTATACCGCTGAGCAAAGGTTCGCCCCGTTTGTCCGATATAAAAATTCTGACAGTCCACACAAGAGATTTTATAAACGCCGGATTTGTCTGTTTTCTTTTTGATAGACTTTTTTAATGACAACACATGTTTTTTTATTTGTAGTTCTGAAGAATAGTTCTAGAATGTAGGATCTTAAAACTACATCACATTAACGTTGTATCACACCTACTGTGGTTGTATTGCTTGTGTCTTGCAAAGAAGTGGAATAATAACAACAGAAAAAGTTCCTTGATAGATTATAGACATTTGTTATTTGACATTTACTAATAACAGCTATGGTTGTGCAATAATACGCGCTACTCTGCTTACGGTGCTAGGATCGCTAGCGTCGTGCTTGTCGCCAATTTTTAACGGAGTGTTGCTACTTTCTACTATACAACCATACCATGATACAACCATTCAAAAATAACTAAATACATTCGTTTTGAACGCTACAATAAAGTTATGAAAACACTAACTTCAGTGTTTTGACCATTGTGATGATAGTTGTTTTTCTAGTACATGTAATTCTTCCATCCGTGTCCCAGTTTTTTCGGATTATTATAACATTCTATTTTTGTATAAACAAATTAATGTAAATGAACTAACAAAAACAGAAAATGTTAAGACTAAGTTAAAAACAATCCGTAGTGTTGGAGAACTACCAAATGAAAATCTGGTGAAAGGACAACCACAGACCGTGGTGTACATGTAAAGCCCATTAAGAAGGAAGAAAAAAAACTTCTTAAAATAATGTGTTTTCATCAGAATCCTTTCCAGCTGATTAGTTCAATATCTTTTTTATAACATAATTTATTTTTACAATCTGTTATATCTCGTATAACAATAAGTATAAAATATACAGTAAAATAAAAATTAATTAACATTAAGATGTATCTATCCATCCAGTGATGCTACTCCATGTTAACATAAACAGTAGTTATAATTATCATCCTAACATGTAAATAATAGTTCAATCTAAGACTATAACAGTTTAATCACTGGAATTGTAATTTTGAGAATTTCACGAGGTTACATTAATTAAATTCAGCCAAGCACGGAAAATCGATTTTTAACAGGATAAATAGCAGATTCGTTACCTAATTTTTCAGCTTGTTAAATATAATTTGTTGTATCCCTGTTATACCAATATAAAAACACTGATGACATGTATATTAGTTACTTTTATTGCTTCTTGATGCAATTATATGTTATCAAGAATCATTACAAATGTATTCTATTTGGATTTGTTCAACTTAGGAATAAATTTATTTATTTATGTGGTTTATAATTAATATAATAATTATACATTTTACTATACAATTAAAGTTTAAGAATAAAATACCATTAAATTTATATACTTTCAATATATTGGAAACTATTTTTAATATAGCCTAAACAATATTTAAAACATTTTGCAGCTTTTAAAATTAAATTATCTTACTTTATTAAAAGTGTAAAAACAAAATATTATTGTTTTCACGCACTATCCTTAAGGAGAGTGCCCTAGTATCTCATAGCCCTTCTGAACCAACTCATGTTGAATAGGAAGTATCAAGAGACGTGTGAAAGTAGGGTGCAATTAAGAAAAGAAAGAGACTCTGTTTACACATAGGATAGGTGGGCAGACCATCTAGTGGAAATCACATGAACCATTTATATTACCCTTGATTATATACACCTTCAATAGATATTCCATCTTATAGGAGTAGTTATGCCTGTAATTTTGTTAGTTATTGAGGTCCGCAACCACAGCTGGTTCAAACTGCATTACATGTACATGGGGGGTTAATGTACACGAGCGTTTGTGGGGGTAACGCTCCACAGTAAAAAAAAAAAAAAAAAAAAAAAAAAAAAAAAACTGATATTTTGACTCAAAACTTAATTAAAATTGAATGGGAAATATATTGGTGTATAAAATCAATGATACTACACAAATAGGTTCGTAAAAGGTATTGGAAAAATGTGCAATGACATTGCTATGTGACGACTAATATCAAAATAATTTACTAATTCATTTATTTATATGAACTGGATAAGAATAAATAAAAGACAAATTTATATTCAAAAACCAAAATTTTAATAGAAAATATAATATTTTGTGTTTAGTTGCAATATGGAATACAGAAACATTTATAATGTAATGGAAATAAGTTAAATTGATTTAATATTTACAAAAATGAACAGTTATTTATTTTCATTTTAACATATTTTCTAAAATTAAAGTTTTGAAAATCAATTTTAGTGTTGCATTTTCTATGATTTGTTATTGTTTTAACATAACAAATATGCTTTATTCTTTTCAAAATTAAATTTGATTTTTATGTCCTACACATTTATTCTATAATGTTTTTAAAAATAACAAAGCCTCTCTTTATAATTTAATGTCTTTGAATAACAAATCATAAAAATTCTCATACAAACTTAGACAAGTACTCGCATACTAAATAATAAAAGAAATATAACTAGGAGACACCCTTGCATGATCACGTGCCAACCCCGAAACTCGCTGCGCCTTTTGCACCTCGGCCTCCAACTTTGCACAAAATTTTTATGAATTTTCACTCCAAATAATAACTTAAACTGTATAACTTAAAACCACATAATACATTTTTTTACAGTATCTCACTCATATTACTTACGTCGCAATCAATTAATTTATTTTTTTTAAACAACTAAAATAACTGCATGATAAAACTTTGCCTGAAACAAACGCCTTAATGATGAATTCAAAAAAATAAACATTATATTCAATTTACAATAACTATATACATAAAAACTGTTGGAACCTACAAGAATTACGCGGAGATAAACTTTGGAAAAGGAAATAAAAAAGAAGGCAAGAACTTGGGAGAGATCAAGCAAATGGCTCAGAACCGTGTCAGGTAGAAGTCTTTTGTTGCGGCCCTACTTCCCCCAAAATAAGTCAATATACATCAACATTAATAAGTAATGAATTGATTGTTTATTGTTGTAGTAATCATAAATTAAGGAACTTGTAAACAGTAAACACCTTCTACAGATTTATATAACGGAATAAAAAGCATTCAGAGCTAACAGATTAGTGAAAGTTGCAAATAGTTGGAGCTAGAATGTAGTTATTTTAGTAAGTAGATTAACAATAGAATGTTAATGTTACCAGAATTACATTATGTTTTCTACTTTCTTTTTATAATTGATAACAGTTTAAATGTATTAACATTTTGATGCATGTACTTGATATTTCTTTAATAAGAACTATAATTCTGTCTTAAGTAAATTCAATTTCAAACATTTCTTAATAAAATGATTATAAATAGCATTTTTTTTAATATTATTAAAACATTGTTTTAAATTACTTTTTGTTTTTAAAGAAGTGTTGAAATACTTTTGGAACATTGTCTAGTCACTCGGGAAACGTCGTGTTAAGAGTATCATCACCATTCCTTACGGAAGCCTATACCTTGTGATACACCACTTTAAACGTTATAGTAATTTAAATTGAATGCCACAAACTGCATCTTTGCGAAAATAGAGTACTTTGGGTATTGAAAATTGGTGATGTTCAAAACATTTTTTTAAAGTTGGTTCTTGCCACATTAATGTTTTACAGTAAACTTCCTAACATTTTTAAAAGGGTTTCATTGATATAAAACTAAATTTACATTTTGCGCTGGTTTTATTAGCACAGTTTTGATACATTTTTATTACAGTAAAAGTGTGTAAATAATGATTTGTTTTATAAATCTCTATTCCTGGCAAGCGATTACTAGTAATCGATAAAAGACGCATTCAGGTTGGCAAGCGATAACTAGTAATCGATAAAACACGCTTACGCAGTTTCCGTTATTGTACGAGTTCTATTCCACTTAGATCGATCGTTGAGGCATCATGGAAAACTAGAAATCCTACCAAATAGTATGATACCAAATATGGGTATGTGGAACGGAACAGCGGACCAGAACTGATTTATTATTTTCGTTGTTTACATAACCTTACGCTGGGATGTTGCTATTGTAAAGAGTAACAGACAATTTTTGTTATGCCTTGAAATGTGATATTTATGTGGTTTAGGCGTTATTATTTATTGTTATAATACACATTGAACTAGTTTATAACTGTTGTGAGTATTATTTGGTGTTTTATATTGCTTATTTATATACATTTTTTATTTACCATACTGAAATGTACCAATTCTGCTAAATAAATATATATAAGGCAAACTTAGTTTATTATTATTTTATTCCCTATAGCTTTGTGAACATTTTGGTATATAACACTTTAGAATTAACTTGAAAATTATAATTGTTATAGTTTTTTTAGTGAAACTTTGCATGACATCTGATTATAGTCATTTATGACATACATTTGATTATTCACTGACAATATCAATTTTTACGCAGATAATCCAAAACATGTATATATTTTCTGAAACTAGATAACATTTCTAATATTTTGGCTATTTCAGAATTTCAAAACTCCAACTGTAAGTATATTCAAAATTGCATGTCCCCCCCTTTTTTTACTTTATAATGTTTTTTTGTTTAGATTGAAAAAAATTTTCTTTTTTGGCTATATTTTTTATGTTTTTATAATGCATACCTGCAGATTCTACATGTATTTCTGAACAAGAAAATATATAGATGTTTACATATATATAAAATTATATTTTTTATGAATTTAAAAAAAACCCCTTGCGCGAAGGTCAAAAATGGCTTGCTAGTATAGGAAAAAATAGCCGCCAGGAGTAGGGTGTGATATAAAAATAAAAATTTATTTATGATGCTAGAAAAGGCTATAACAGTAACCTTTTAGAACCATTTTGTGACGAAGTAAATGTTTAAACTGTCTCCCTTCTGCAGTATGACAGTGAAGTTAAAATAAAATTGTTTAACATCACCAATTTTCAATATTCAAAGTGCTCTATTTTATGATAGAACGATTCTTTAAAGATGCGGTTTGTGGCATTCAATTCACTATACCCTTTAAAGTGATGTATCACAAGGTATAGACTTCCATAAAGAATACTGACCATACCCTCAACAGGACGTCTCTCGTTAGTATGGCATGACTAAACAATGTTCCAAAAAGAAGGTGCCCAAGAACTATTAAGATTGTAAATGTTTCGAATTAATATTTAAACTAATAAAGAAAAGGTTTTGGTGTTTCCAGATATAATATACACCCTGTATATGTTAAACAATTCAGTGAATTTGTTATAAATACTGTCACAAAGCCGAGCACCAGTGTTTTAAATAAAAATGGTTTAAACATTTTTGAATAATAAGGTGACTTCTAAGAACGCCTTGTGTAGTTGTAAGGTAGTCAACAATACCAAACTTCTTAGTTGACTTACAAAGTCGTCAAGGCTTGTTGATCTTACACATAAATACTAATAGTAAGGTAGAATAATCTCACATTGAAGTTACATTTGAGTAAAATTAACTCACATTTGAATATCTCACAACTTCAATAAGTATTAGGAATGGACAGTAAGGATGATCTGAAATAAATAATGAGTAACGTTGTTCTTTAACCATATATCATTTTGTAGGTAATATTTTGTTACTATGGTTTACTTCTTAAGCAGCCTTGGACCTTCAGTATTTTTTACAATATACATTGACATGAAATCTTTTAAGATATACGGATATTAATTAGCTATGTTTAGGAGTTTTAAGTTTAGCTATGTTAATTAGCTATAGTTCCTTAACTATCCTTAATAAGCAGTTCAGGTAAACACCTGGTGCCTTCACAAAGGGGAAAGTAATGGATATAAACAGCTAAGCCAAAGTGGGACAACACATGGGCGAATGCTTAGCTACATGAAATGAAAATATCTTTATTCCATCTGAAATAATACACTTCATGTACAATACAATTTGGTAGCAATATACTCGACCATCCTACAAAGTTGCGATGGCCGGCAAATAAAACAAAGAACACTTATCAGTCCATGACACTGAGAATTGGTATTTGGCCTCGCAACTGTCTAAACTGTCTTGTGTACTTTATGGTACTTGGTTATACTGGGTAAGGAAATAAACAGCTAAGCTAAAGTGTGGGACAACAAATGGGTGAGTGCTTAGCTACATGTAAATTGCCTTGTGTAATTTAGTTGGAATTGTTCACCAACAGATGCTTTGTAGTGTACTTACCAAACCAGTAACCCATTATGGTACTTGGTTATATTGGGTAAGGAAATAAACAGCTAAGCTAAAGTGTGGGACAACAAATGGGTGAGTGCTTAGCAATATGTAAATTGTCTTGTGTAATTTAGTTGGAATTGCTCACCAACAGATGCTTTGTAGTTTACTTACCAGACCAGTAACCCATTATGGTACTTGGTTATATTGGGTAAGGAAATAAACAGCTAAGCTAAAGTGTGGGACAACAAATGGGTGAGTGCTTAGCAATATGTAAATTGTCTTGTGTAATGTAGTTGGAATTCTCACCAACAGATGCTTTGTAGTTTACTTACCAGACCAGTAACCCATTATGGTACTTGGTTATACTGGGTAAGGAATTACATAAAATAACTTCATTAAATATAAACATAAATAATAATTTTTGGAGTCACTTTAACTATTTCCTAGTAGCCGAAAAAACCTTTCTTAACACACTACTGTTTTCATTTTAATAATTGAGTATGAAAAACATTTTACATTGTCGTACTATGTCTACAATTAAGCAGAATTATCTAACCATTAAATGTTTTACTGAAAATAAATAATACAAATTAGCTAGCCAAAAACAGTATTTAAATAGTTTATATTATTATATATGTCTTTTTTAGATATTATTCATTGGAACATAACTTAAAAGTTTGGCAAAACATTCAGTTTCGTAAGCCTTATGGTATTGACTGGAACAAAACATTCAGTTTCGTAAGCCTTATGGTATTGACTGGAACAAAACATTCAGTTTTGTAAGCCTTATGGTATTGACTGGAAAAATCAGTGTTCACAATAATATTCACGCTCAAACATCTTGATAACCTAAATGATCTGCTCATGTGGTATGTACGTAGTATTTTTTACAGTTGTGTCCCTTTTTTAAAATCATTTTCAATAAATTTTAAACATTAAGTGTTAACATGTGACTGAAAAGTATCTTTGTCGATCGAGAGTCATGGAAGGTTTGAACTGTCTAATACTAGTGTTAGCCAAGTACAGGACAGGTCAAAATCCCACCTAAACTCTGTATGAATTTGGTAATTGAAGAATGTACGTACATTCCTTTACTTATATTTAAATAACAGTGCTAGTGAAATATCCAGTAAACAAAAACGGAAGTCTGACTTAACAGTGAAATATAAAATATGTAATAATTACACGTGGCCATTGTTGGTCATCGCCATGCTTATACCTCACTGAAAAGAATATAGTAAAGGTTTCCTAGAGATTATTTTATATTTAAAATTAAAACCTAGACCATGTTATGAAATGAAATAGACGTCCGGAGAGGGGTTTGTGGGTAAATAATGAAGTCCTCTAGAGTGCAGCACCATCGGCAACACTCTAAAGTGCTCTATAGCACAAAGAGCTGCTTAGAGTTTACTTTTATCATGTAATACTAAAACCCTTAATTTATATTTTTGCTATAAGGTATTAAGGTATATGGTATTTTTGCTTAACATGTTTTTCGAGACTTAGTCTTTTGAGAAATATAGGCCTAGTAAAGAAGGTATCAAGATGGTTGTAAATATCTTAGTTCAATATAAGTTAACTAATTTTATGTTAAATTTTAACATTTTAAAAACTAAATTTCAACAGTTAAAATTACTTTTAAATATTATATTCATGCAGAATAAATTATATATATATATATTTAGTATGAAAATTTACTTATTACTATAATGCAAAAACATAAATTATAACATTTGGACATATCCTTGAGGCATCAAAAACAACATAAATTAAGGTGAACATATTTGATTGAAATAGTATATTGATTAAATCCTTCAAAGAATATAAATACTATAACGTGAACTTTATACATATGTTTTACAGTAAAACTCTTCCACGTAAAACAACTTCTAGGGGCTTTTGTATATCAGTATTCCGTTACGCAGAATGGAATATGTTGATTCGGTAACACCTCAATCTTGGTTTTAACTTGGCGTTTCGAGTTACATCATTCATATATGGCTGAAGTTACTGAATATCACAAAACTTTAGGATTGAATCTTGATAGGTAAATGTATCGGGTTAAACCAAGTTCAGGAAAGTGGATTTAACTTTTGTACATACTGGAGATTCGTTCATAAAAATACATTGCTAGGTATTTGCTTGATTACATAAAATATATAGTATATTTAGCCATATTTGGAGGATTTTGTAATTGTAGACAGCAATTCGCTAGTTCCCAATGGTAAACAAAAAAATACTAGTTGCCCATTGACAAATTACATAAATAAGCTTTATGAGGAGATCCGAGCAACCTTTAAACTATAAATATGTAACACTATTAGAAGTGAACTAAGCCACAGTTCAATATAATAGAATCATTTTGTAGCGTGGAGTCAACATGAATTGAACGTAAGTTTTCTTTACTCTAACGTATACTCTATTTTACTTTCCGTCATATCAAATAGATGATGACAAATGAACATGCGAACCGCTGATCTACTGGTAAGATATCTGATGCTATGACTCGTAGAAAATCTGAAACTGCAAAAAGACAGGTAGTATCGAAATTCCAAAAATGTATATTATAGAGTAAATAAATAGACAAGTCCGATTAAACGATTCAATTTTACAAGGTTTTTTTTCACATTCAATGCTGTTATAATATTTATTGTTATATTCCTTTTGACTTTTACATACCTATACTTGTATTGTAGGAAAACTAAATAGGAAATTGATGTAATAAATATTCGTTACAAACTCTTTTAAACTTCTTTACACCTTTTAGGTAAATTAAGCATAAAAGGACGCTTTATAAATGAATATTTAAAAGAACACAAAAATATTATTTTTCCTTGAATCATTACATTTCTACAGGGGGATTTGTAAATATGTAACACATTGTTATTTAATGATTAACCAATTAAAAAAATAAAAGTTTATAACATTACTATGAATTATTTATCCCGAAGGATTTCCTTCCTCACTCTTTCATAAGGAAATGGCTAATACTGTTTCTTCCACATACATAACCACCCCTAAAACACCAGTCAATTCTATGTATTGAATAAATGTCATGATCTATTACAATGAACCCTTACATTTTTATGCCGTCATACTAACGTTAATTATCAACAAGTAAGAAATTATCGTTGATACCATTAATCCTTATACATACCTATAAACTATTAAACCAGTAGTGTTATGATTTCATAAAATATCGTGGTAAAAAGTTTGAAATGACGCTTTAATGCCATTCTTTATTGTATAAAACATTACTTACTAATTGCATCATAAGACAAATTATGACTGATTTACTTAAGGTATTTTCAGGAAATGTTGAATTATTTGTTCTTATATTTGCAGCACATAAATGATTGATGATTATTTAGTATATATATGAAACATTGTGAATTATAGCCCATGTAGGGTGTTAATCAAGCAGTGCAGGGAAGAGAAATGAGTACCAGGCTTGTCAGTTAGCTGAAAATCAGACCTATATCACGTGGTTTAGATTCCACTTAAAACTGTAGGTCTCTTAATTGTCCAAGCTATTAATAAATAGCTCTTTCTGAGGCACATTCGATCTTAGTAACATTTATTACGCTCATTCATCTACACTCATCACACTCATTCGTCCCTTATATTCGCCTATATCTCTACTATCGGTGTCTTACAAATGAATGTTTTATTTGGAGTCTTAAAAATAATTTATAGGAATGATTTAATAAACGGATTAAATCTTTTTAACAACTGTTACCAAAATATGACTTTGACACGACAAGGAGACTGCGCGTATGTCACACATACATTTTCCGAGGTATAACAAATTTACCTCCTTTCCATGAAAGAGAACTCAGATTAAACTTCATTAAGGCCAATGTATACAACATGACCTTGTGTTAGATTCACATGTAAGCATGTATGTGCTAATGGGATGTACATAATTTTAAGTTCAAATTACCGCTACTATGGAAAGGATAAACGAATTCCAGTTTGCGGAAATTAACTTCTTTTGAATAAACCATTCATTTGATACCAAACTCGACTTACGTTGAAGATTTTCATTCAACTTATGGCCGTAACCCTTAAAAGGTGAAATAAAAAGTACTTACAGGTGAATAAAAGTTTTACTATACAGTGGTATTGACCCACCCGCCCATCTATACAAGTACAGTGGTATTGAATATATGTATATGTTACTATAAGTTCAACATACGTTAATTATCTAGAGTATATAAATCATTCGCTTTATTCATGGGAAAAATTTCTTCTAGTTTTGTAAAATTTTCCCCAGTACCCGTGAGTCACATAAATTTTTATCCAGACTTCCAAACACCCAATCCCTGACTTACTATATTCCTAAGTCATGTATTTTAGCTTTAGTATTGATACTTTTACAAATATTTTGCATACCAATTGTTTTTACTAGTACGCCATCCACAGTTAAATAATATTACCCACTACAGTATCAATTGTTAGGTAAATAACCTTCGTACCCGTAACGACTGATCCGTTTAGACATTAGCATGACTGATATACATTAAGACTTATAAGAATGATGTAACTTAGCTATTCCACCAAACCACTTATTAATTTTCATTATTCAATCATTATTAGTCGTGAAGATATGGGCATTCAAGACACCGATCGTGAAGATATGGGCGAATGTGAGGGCTGAATGAGTGTGATCAAATCAAATCAAATAAAGTTTATTTTGCCAAGACATTATAAAATGTATAGCAGTCGTCATATTAAAAATATTCAAATTAATACATTCATACCACATCGAAACCTCATTCAAACATACATCATTTTCAGTCACACATTCTTTCATGCCTAATTCCCACTTCCGGCGCCGGTTGTCAGTCATCTGATTATGTGGTCTCCCAGTTACATGCCATATACTCGTCAGCACTATAAAATGCATGAGACACTAAAAAACGTTTAAGATGAGTTTTTAACGCCTTGGGCGTTGGTGCATTTTTAACTGAGTCCGGTAATTTGTTGAAAAAACGAACGCCCGTGTGTGAGGGCAAGCGTTCGTAGACTACCGTCCTGTGGCTTCCAGTTCGGCAGTCATCCCTGTGTCTGGTTTCGTGCGCATGTATATCCCACCCACTTACCATGGAACTTTTACATATGCAAAACATTGTTGTTTCAATATGTAAAGGCAACGCAGTGTCAATAGTTGCAGGTTTTTGAACGCTTCTCTACAAGATGCTCTGAACTTTAGCTGTGTGATTATACGAATCGCTTATTTCTGCAATCTAAACGCTTTGCTGAACTGATTATTTGTTTAAGCTCCCCACAGCACTACACCGTAGGTGAGATGAGGGTAAATCAAGCCATAATACGCCGTCATCAGAACCTGAGTTGGGCAGAATTTGGCTGAAGTTCTCAAGACATAAATGCCTGAGGACAATTTTGAGCAAACATGGTCGATGTGATAATTCCAGGTCAACCCTCGATCCAGGTGTATTCCCAGGAATTTTGAACTAGCAGCCTCATTTAACAGGGTATCCCCCAACCAAACGGTTGGCCTTTCAGTGATATTTTGTGGTCGCAACGAAAATGTTAATACATTACATTAGGAGGGGTTTACTTCGAGATTGAGACTATTGAAATGCTGAACGCAATTGTTTAAATCAACAAAATATTGTTGTTCTAGGATAGGTTTTAATTTGTTGTTGAACAAGAAGGTCGTGTCATCCGCATACTGTATGAGTCTCCCATGCAGTAGTGCTGACCCTATGTAGTTTACATAGATAAGAAAAAACATTGAGTTTAGTATTGAACCCTGAGGGACTCTATAACTCAGCTCAATTGGTTCAGAGAATTTATCTGAAATTTAGACGACTTGGGATCAGCTGTACAGAAAAGAGCTAAGCAACCTGAGCGGCATGCCCCTGATGCCGTAAGATTCAAGTTTGTCAAGCAGCTTAACGTGGTCAACACAGTCGAACGCTTTAGACAAGTCTAGAAATACACTTAGTGTGTACCTTTGACATTCCAATCCCTCGACAACCTTTTCAATGAGACTCACTACTGCGTCGATTGTCGACTTGCCTTTTCTGAAACCGAATTGGTTATCAGAAAGAAGGTTGAGTTATATATGGAATTAATTAATATATATAATATTGCATGAAAAATTGTTTTTGCTCAGAATATTTTAATTTTATTTATGCATATATGAGAATATTACTTCATAAAATGATGTGCAGATCACGATAATTTCAGATGTAACAGAGAAGTGTGCCATATAATGCAAAAATCCTGTTAAGGTTTACAATTTCACAGACACTAAGCATCTTTACTGTATATATTTCTTATAGATTACTAAGGATCGTTAGAATAAAGTCATTTACATTTATTACACTAAATTTTAAAATTATATAGTGAATATCTTTATTTTTGAAATAAAAATGGTTTATTTGTAAACTACGTCATTTTCTTTATATATTTCATCGTACAGTAAAAAAATATATTAAAAAACACCACCAAATGAATAAGGCTTTAATTAAGTAGGCTATGTTATTTGTGTGCAGCTTAGTGTAATTAATTTTTTTTAGTCTATCTACGACAGAGGTACGTTTATTGTTAGTACTAACGTTGTTGAGGGACAACGGTCCAAACCCATCAAGCGAATGTTAGGTGGACCTCCCGGGATTGAACCCTTGACTCTCTGCATATGAAGCAGAAGTGCTAACCTCTAGACTAGCAAGAGGCCTTGATTTTGTTCCCTTGTTTTCCTTTCTAAAGCTTTACAGTCATAAAACTCCTTAGCAATAAAACAAAATACCTTATCATTTAATTAAAAGTTTTCTCAGAAGTTTAATTCTGTACTAAACATTTGTTTTAGTACTAATTGTATATCAAATATTTTAATCAATATCATAATTAAATTGTTTACTATTTATCATACAACAGGTATGTAACTATCAACTCTAATTTTATTAAGTTCTGATGTCAATTTGCAATCCAATATTGCGTGTTTTTATTTAAAACTCATAAAAAATAGACCAGTTTGGCATAAATCCACATAACTTAAGCTACGGGTCTTCACTTGTTGAGATTTCTCTCGTCTTGAAACAGGTCTCAGTTATATTTTCTCAAATTACCGGCACACAATGTCTCAAGACAGGCCTCAGTAGTATGTTTCATGAGACAAGTATACTGTCTCAAGTGACGTACATACGTTGAGATTTGTCTCGAGACATGTCTCAGTAACCAGGTCTCATGAGACATGTATATTTTCTGAAAGGGGTTTACACATCTTGAGATTTTGTATCGAGACATGTCTCAGTACCAGGTTACATGAGATATGTATCTTATCTCAAGCGGACTTAATGCGTTGTGATTTGTCTCAAGACAAGTCTCATTACATAAGTATCTTATTTCTAGTACACTACCCACTTAGACACTATATCGGTGTAAGAAATAACTACGGTGTTAACATGCTATTAATTGACATGTATTCAAATACGCCAGGAAAACTATAATTGTGGAGTAGCATTTCGCAGTCTTTCATATTACATCCTCGTTATTAATCCTGCCAGTTTAATAAAGATTTTGTTACATGATTACAATTTCTAATCATAGATCATCATAAATTGTTCTTTCATCTTTGATGTTATGTTACATTATAAACCACAATTTAAATGGTGACAATGTATTGTGTATGTCAGAACTTTTTGAGAGATTGTAAACACAAAAATATTACCAATTTCCCAGAAGGCAGTTTATATTTATAAATAAATTCTATAGACTGTAGCTTGAAAAATGTAACTCTAGCTTTTAAACAATGGAATTTCCGTAAGTTACGAAGTAGACGTTTGAATTTCATCCAAAAAGGCAATCCAACGTGTATTTTAAAAAGGATTAAATAGTATTTCTATCACACATGCTCATCAATATTAGTGTCCTCCAAGTTCTATACCTGCTTTCATGGCGCCTCGGAATCTGCAATGAAACTCAGAAAATCATAATAACTAATATTTAGAACAAAAACATCACCTTCTGAGCTGTAGTCCTCCGATATGAATATTTTTCAATTAATGCCTGAAGCAGCTTCTAAAGAACCCTATAATGCTTCTTGTGCAAATGTTGTGCAGACCAAAAAGGCCAACTAAGAAATGAGGCTTGCATGGACCTTATGTTTGCCAGTACAGCAGTTTTCAGTGTTCAGAGAAAGCAATGATTATAAGTGATATTTCTTACACACATAAAATACACCGTAAACGAAGACAATATTTAGTACTCCACCAAAGACAACGTCCTTACATTTTTATGGTTTGTAATTCATAGGGCGTTTTTCATAGGTGTTATAAAACTGGCCCCTTTCTGTCTTGGATCACTCCCTGTCCACTGTTGACGTCATTTATTTCTTAAACATCTTATTAGGTAAGATAGTGAGATGTTTCAACACTGGAATGAACAAACAAATTTAACAACTCACTGAGTAATTCATTTGAATAATCAAGAGGGACATAACACAGTCTAAGGTCCTTGAAGGTTGTTTTTAAGCAAACAATGATGAATAGTTATTTAAGTGTTTGAAATGGTCTCACACACACACACACACACATATATTTATATATATATATATATATATATATATATATATATATATATATATATATATATATATATATATTACCATGGTAAGTTTTTTAAGTGTGTCACTAATGGGATCTTTTAAACCTGCAGAGATTCAACAAACTTTTAAATAGGAAAATTCACCTACTTTTTCCTTATTAATAAAAATATGCATTTAGCTGTTTTCAAAAAAGCCCCCATTTTCCAAAATGGTGAACAACTTAATTTTTTCTTATAAAACGCTATGTATTTAATTATTGTTTCTGAAAGAAAATGAAATATAATTTTAAGACTTCTTTTTTCGTTGCATTTTTTCTGTAACATTAGTCGTTTCTAATCTATGAACACTCCAAAACGGCAACTTTTGACATTGCAAAATTGAAATAACAGCTGTGTTTAATTCTGTAATATTAGGATGCAGTCTTAAATTCATACATATCAGTTATCATGAAGGTTGATTATCTTAGAGAAAACTAATGTAATTAGCTCAAAACTATTTTTTAATAAAACAGTTACTACTACTAATTTTAAAAACATTTGTTATTTTCTTTTTCAACGTAGTTTCATATTTAAATAAATTTTGTATGATAAAATAGCCCTTAGTACAACATAAGTAAATTATTATGATAGGTATGTAATCGCAACACAGTAAATTTTTGAATATTTAATGCCTTGGCTCCAAAAATATAACCTATATGATTGGAATGAAATGTTTGAAGAAAACCTTGGGGGTGGGAGTTGAACAAAACTCCCCTTCTACAACTCCCTGATGGCTTCTCCCTCTTGCGCTACTTAGAAACGCTGTACCAGTTAAATTATGTATTTAAATAAATTTCTGTGTAACTAGGCACAAATACAAAGTTTACATGTAAAACAAATATCCTTCCGCTCTGAAGCATCATTTTTACATCCTCATTTCTATTCAGTTTATTAACAAAATGTATTAAATTAAATTCATACGACTTGACTTGATTCCTTTAATCCCATAGGGGACGTAGGACCACAACAATAGATTTCCAAAGACATATCCATATAAATGTGTATATATTTTTTATGCAACCCATAAACATGATCAACACCACTGAACGTGTATGGGCAGGTGGGTCAGTACTACTGCATATGTATGGATGAGTGGGTGGTTCTTTGTTGACGTCTATCTTTCATGTTTAATATACGATCTGAGAGGCAAGAATTTATTATTGCTGCCATAATATTAGGACCAGTGGCAATGGAACAAATGCGGTCTATTAATTATTCAAATGTCATTGGGAGGTATAACTCACACTTAATAACTCAACATAATAACATCAATTTAAATAACATTAATTCATCAAGGAATGCAATAAATATGGAATAAGATTTAAAATATATTGTAATTGAAAATAAATAATATATACATTAATTATTTAATATATATACTATGGTAAAAATATAATATAAAATAGAATCTGCTAACTAGATACATTAATACACCAATCAAGCCTGTTGCCAACCTATATTTAGGTTTCCTGTTAATCCTGGACGGTCCATTAGAACTTTATCATGAGTTTCTGATCATTGTCCCTGAAAACATTTAAATAACAATATGATTTCGTATGTTTGAATATAAAAAAACTAGGTCTTGAGAAACTTTGAAATAGAAATGGATTATATAAATAGATCGTAATTATACAATTGAAATGTATAGTGTTTATTAGGAGCCGATTGATTCAAAACTATTCTAAATCAATAAAATTATGAATTTAAAATAATAGTTTATGTTTTCCCTGCTACAATAGTATACCCTAAGCTAAAAAAAACACTTTATTTTCTTTAAAACATAACTATGATGTGCGTTTGACACCCCTTTATTAAATACAGCACGTGTAATTCTCATTCAAAGGTACGTAAACAATGAGTTAACGATAGAGTGGTGGTAATGTTCAAAGGTAATGTTGCAGTAACCAGATAGCATTATGTTGTAATTTATCTAGAACCGCCATTTACACCAGTGTTTAGTGATACACAAAAACAAATACACTTTTGTTAATTAAAAATAATTATGTTCAATAAATAAAATACCCAAATGTCGAAACAATGTAAAAAGTATGTAACATTAAAATTAAACATTAGAATCAACAATTTTGATAATTAATGTATCCTAAAACACCAAACTATTGAAATTATTTTGGATTGAAAAAAAATCATTTCTCCAGTTTCACGTACCTTAATAGCTTTAAATTGGGCAGTTTATAGTTGTAGACATGATTTGGTACTAACATATAGAATATTTAAGAACATAACTTTTTTAATTGACAAATCATTGAGTAATTTAAGTGTTATCTATGTTAATGGCACATCGAGGTGGCACTCGTGTTCTGTATGAACGGTAACAACACAACTAAGGCATGAAAGTGAAACCTCAATAGTTTAAAACAAATAGCTCCACGAAGGATCAGTCAGGAATTGGAAAATGCTTTAGATTGTAGCTGTCATGGTAAGATTGATGAAAGTTTGTAACTCTGTAACAACCAGAATGATTTCCTAAGTCTCAAACTGGCAAACTGTTGTATGAGACAACGATACAGGATACAGTATTATACTATCATTTCAAATCACTCTGATGACAGTATCTGAACTGAACTGAATCAACAAAACAAAATAGATAGAACAACTCCAAAACATACTATATTGTGCTGTTATAATTGGCTGGGAAAACTATGGATGTATTTTTTAAATTTATAATTAATTCAGTTAAAGATAAATGTTAAAAATATAAAACCCTGGATCATTAACTTTATAATCATCATGTATGTTACTAGTTTAAATTTAAAAACATAACAGTTTTCTGTTTATGTAATTTAAGGGACGTAATTGGTTTTCAATACACATTTTGATAATAGTTCATACAATATATTTAAAAAGCGCCTCTGTTGTTAAGGCGCCATTTTAAGGTTTAAACATAAAAACGTATGTTTAAGACAATATTAAATATAAATAATTTATTAGTTGAATTGATTTTTATGAAACAATTTCAAATCAAAAACTAAGCTATAATTAAGTAAAGTTAATATTTTATGTTTAATTTCTTCTTTCATTACTGGTAAGTATATTTTACGGACACGTAATGATGGTTGAGATTCTTTCATGTCAGATACACGTCAATGTAATACATTTTGGTCTAATGAAGATATTTTAAATACCAAATGAGTCAAATTCCATATAAATGATATTTATACAAAATACATACATATTATAGTAAATTTAATTTATCTTTATTTTCTGTTTTGTAGCTATAAAAACGTTCTTTATATCTTGTGGCCTAGAGGTTTTGCCACTCTAAGTTTGATTACATTGACAATAGATTTTATAGGCTGCCTATGATTTTCGATCTTTGATTTTTTTTATTTTACTAAATAACATGACAGTTTATTCGATAACCTAAAAGAGGTACAGGTGTTAAATCTGGATTTAGTTCTTCAAATGCTTCTTGATATGCTTTTTATGTAGGACTAGTAGAAGTAGTCAGATGTTTGAAGTTTTCTTTTTGTTTCTTCTGAATCAGATTTAATTTTTCAAAGTAACATTTACATTATTTATCTAGGATATTTATTAAAAATTGTGATATAACCAGTTTTTATTTTGTTTTGCCTTCAATATTTTTTTTAAAGTTAATTATATATTTTTTTAAATTAAACTCATTCATGATGTATCATTCTAAAGTTTACGTGTTGAGTGTGATTTGGGAAATAGTTAATTTACTGTCCACGAAACATTTTTATAGTATGACGATTTCATTGGTTAATTTTTCCTATTATGTTATTAAATATAGAAAAAAAGAATAATTCACCAACTTAAAAAATAAAATGAAGATAAAGTAATATAAATGTAGATTGGTAATAGTTATACCCATTAATGATTTGTTAAATTGAAATAATTAATTAATACTTCAGAATAATTTATTTTTATTGTAGCCCCAAAGCTGTACACATTATTAGCAAACTACTGAACTGCTCAGAACTCACTAGTAAAGTTACAACCATCCACAACATGTGTAAGTTGATAAATTACTGTAAGTTTATGTATATGTATAATTGAGATAGATGACGTTGATCGTCAAGATATGGAAACGTATGTTGCGAATATCTAACGAGTATTAAACGATTACGTTTAAGTTTAACTGTAGTAATTTTTATTAATTAAAATCAACTTATTAGAAAACTTCTTATCCCAATCGCTAACTACGCATACGAGGAGACCTCGTAAAGCTTAACAACCAACAACATAACATTTGTATTACAATATGTCTCAATGTCTTAATTTAGTTTATATTTTAATATAATATATTAAAATTTTAAGTGTTTAAAACAAATTGTGTAAACTTATTGTTTTTAAAAGATTTAATTTGTAAATAAACCACGACATACTGCTATGCGATATGATTGACTATATTATTTAAGAAATATTGCACGTGTTGAATAGATTAGATATGACATTGCATAGATATATCGGTAAATCAGCACGTAGTGTTCGGTAATCTGACAGAATGTCAATGCCGGCTTTTAGCCACAAAATCGTGTTACGTTATTCATAGATACGGTCATTGAATTTCATGACACTCTACCATAGAGCTTGTAAAATAAGGTTAGGTTTTCATATATCTGTAAAATATTACTTCACTTATTGTGTACATGTTACATTGTTTTGGTGCTTATATTGTTATGGAAATGAGTTTGTCAATGAACATGACATATTATTATTATTATTTTTACGTAGGGGAAATGTCTTGACGCACTGAATTTTGGACTCGCCCCTAAGAATACTCCACAGTTAAGGGAATACCCTCTAAAACCCCTACGGGCCGCGTTGATGCAAGCCGAAACTCTTTCGATAACTTCATGCTTGGCCGCGTGTCTTGTGCTCTCACTTGGTCACTTTTTTACTTCATGCTGGACACCTAGGGGTTGGTCAGATATCCTTCCCCACTTTCCAGGCTTTGACTGTGTTGGCGTAGGCCACAACAGTTCTCCATGCTTCTCCGCTTTTCAGCATTGCCTCCAATATGGTATCTGCCGTAACACGACCTTCCCGAGGAGACAAGTGTTCTTCTCTCCACAGAGAGGCTCCCACACACGAGGAACGAGTGGTGAACATCATCCTTGTCCTCTGGGTAGTATTTTCACTGAGGAGACTTGTCCTTCCACATTTGGTGCAGATACTTACTGAAATATCCGCTACTTGTAAGTAGCTGGCACAGGTAGGAATCAACCTCTCAACATTCTTCCATTCTTACATATGAGACGCCAACACAACGTTTTTGGTATTTTAAGGCGAATATGAATGGTTATATGAGTGTAGGATGAGTGTGGATGATGAGTGTAGTCTGGTTACTAACTGAGTTCAACTGTTCCTCAGAAAGAGCAATTTATTAATAGCCCAACAGCCAGGGCAACTAAGGGACCTAGAGCTTTACGTGGAATCCGAACCACGTAGTGCTGGTATGATTTTTAGCTAATTGACAAGCCTGATACTCAGTTAGCTCCCCCACACAACATCCGCACAATGACTACCACCCAACATGGACACCCCAGACTTCTCTAGTGTCCACGCCGATAGCAACCATCAAGCGGATGCCGTGCCGGTATTAAGAGGACCGAGCATCCAACATATCGCCTACAATCTCCCATACACTTTGTCCCCATGTAGCTGGGTTACAGCACTGCGCCACCAGGCTGTATAGAGGCTCTGACCAATCTAAGCCTCGAGACCACTGATCAGGCGATGGGTCCACCACTCATCAGTGCTCTCATCCCATATGCTTTGCCAGGCTTGCAGAGTCTCCACCCTGGCCTCTACCGCTACTTCTTTTATGCCTCGCTCGAGTGCCTGGCTAAAGATAACTTGCCTATAAAAATTGAGTAAATCAAGGGGAATGGTTTCCGCCACAACTATCACTGCCGAACCAGCAACAGTGTGGTAGGGGCAGGCGTCCCTTAACGCTGCTCTTCGTTGCACTACTTCTTCGCGCTTACTATACCTCCTAATCTTCATCGAACCAGCCCAGACTTCCACGCTGTAAAGAAGAATGTCATCTACGGTGAAAATGAGTAGTTTTCTTACGTTTGACCTAGGGCTGCCGACATTTCCTATAAATTTTTTGAGCGACGTGATCACCTTTGCAGACCTTTTCACACACTGCTTCGTGCACAGCAAGCCATTGCACGAGATGTTCCAGAGGTCAAAACCGAGAATCGAGCCCCGTGCCGCTTCGGCGGTGACCTGCTTAGTTATCCTGCCTTCTCCAGTCTTTTACAGCAGCCGACGGTCCCTCAGGTAACCCTGCACAACGGCCAGGAGATAGTCAGGCACCCTGAAGGTCCGTTACAACTACTCTTGCAATTATACCCACCTGGCCGAGTTAAACGCGTTCTTGACGTCAAGGGTAACCAGAAGCACAATCGGTCGATCCTGAGGGCAAGCTGCATTAGGTCGGCTGACGGAGTCGATTACCTCCGTAATTGCTGTCAACGTTGCGGAAGCCATGCTACCGTGGAGACAAACCACCCGTAGATTTGACAGCCGTGAGCAACTCTCCAGAAGTTTCCCGGCCGTGTCCAGCATAAAGAGAAGCCTGTACGCTGATAGTGACTCTGGATAGACCTTACCCTTAGTGATTAGCACCAGTCTAGCTGTATTTCAGTCACGGGAATACCACTGCTACTAGGCACGCATTGAACATGTCTAGCAAAAGGTTCTGGTGCATTCCGCCTTCACCTTCAATAATTCTGCTGGAATGTCCTCGGATCATGCCCCGGAGCTTTGTTGTTCCGCACGGTGGCCACTGGTTTCCGAGAATAAGGAAACATTCGCTTCCACCCTCGCTATTACCTCCTCCCACCTCCTGGGAAGAGAGTATTCACGATTGCTGTGACCGTTTCTGCCGATAGTGAAGCACTTTCGGTCCCCATTTTTCCAAGTATTCTGGTCCCAAGTTTGTATCCTTTTCCACAGGGGTCGGAATCCACATCTTCGCAAAGCTCTTTCCAGCACCTCTTTTTGCTCAGGGTTATCGCTTTCTTCAGTGTTTTATTTGCAGCTTTATGCTCTGCCAACCTAGCCAACACATCAGGCCGGTTTCGAGCTCACTGCGTTCCTCTTCGAAACATTGATTCCATGATCTCATCAGTCTACCAATAGGTCGAGTGAAGACCTCGGAAAGCTTTCTTTTGGGACTTAGATAGCTAGCACGCACGCTCCACCATCTGCATGTTGGAGTGTACTGGAGTATCTACACTTGCTCTGTCTGTGGAGTCCAACCACTCTGCATTGTGCTGATGGCCCAGGCTCACAACGAATTTTTTCCAGTCCAGTTTGGCAACCTTCCAGCCCAGTATGTTTCAGGTACTTGTTCCTTGGACTGTTCTGCGCTCACGCAGTCGAAAGGACACGAACTCGTGATCCATTTTGCAGGAGAAATCTCTTCTAAATTTTAGGTTTATAGTTAGGATCTAATTGAATGTTGTCAATAACATGTTTATGGTTAGGATCTAATTGAATGTTGTCAATAACATGTTTATAGTTAGGATCTAATTGAATGTTGTCAATAACATGTTTATAGTTAGGATCTAATTGAATGTTGTCAATAACATGTTTATAGTTAGGATCTAATTGAATGTTGTCAATAACGTGTTTATAGTTAGGATCTAATTGAATGTTGTCAATAACGTGTTTATCGTTAGGATCTAATTGAATGTTGTCAATAACGTGTTTATAGTTAGGATCTAATTGAATGTTGTCAATAACATGTTTATAGTTAGGATCTAATTGAATGTTGTCAATAACATGTTTATAGTTAGGATCTAATTGAATGTTGTCAATAACATGTTTATAGTTAGGATCTAATTGAATGTTGTCAATAACATGTTTATAGTTAGGTTCTAATTGAATGTTGTCAATAACATGTTTATAGTTAGGATCTAATTGAATATTGTCAATAACATGTTTATAGTTAGGATCTAATTGAATGTTGTCAATAACATGTTTATAGTTAGGATCTAATTGAATGTTGTCAATAACATGTTTATAGTTAGGATCTAATTGAATGTTGTCAATAACATGTTTATAGTTAGGATCTAATTGAATGTTGTCAATAACATGTTTATAGTTAGGATCTAATTGAATGTTGTCAATAACATGTTTATAGTTAGGATCTAATTGAATGTTGTCAATAACTTGTTTATAGTTAGGATCTAATTGAATGTTGTCAATAACATGTTTATAGTTAGGATCTAATTGAATGTTGTCAATAACATGTTTATAGTTAGGATCTAATTGAATGTTGTCATTAACATGTTTATAGTTAGGATCTAATTGAATGTTGTCAATAAAATGTTTATAGTTAGGATCTAATTGAATGTTGTCATTAACTTGTTTATAGTTAGGATCTAATTGAATGTTGTCAATAACATGTTTATAGTTAGGATCTAATTGAATGTTGTCATTAACATGTTTATAGTTAGGATCTAATTGAATGTTGTCAATAACATGTTTATAGTTAGGATCTAATTGAATGTTGTCAATAACATGTTTATAGTTAGGATCTAATTGAATGTTGTCAATAAAATGTTTATAGTTAGGATCTAATTGAATGTTGTCATTAACATGTTTATAGTTAGGATCTAATTGAATGTTGTCAATAACATGTTTATAGTTAGGATCTAATTGAATGTTGTCAATAACATGTTTATAGTTAGGATCTAATTGAATGTTGTCAATAACATGTTTATAGTTAGGATCTAATTGAATGTTGTCAATAACATGTTTATAGTTAGGATCTAATTGAATGTTGTCAATAACATGTTTATAGTTAGGATCTAATTGAATGTTGTCAATAACATGTTTATAGTTAGGATCTAATTGAATGTTGTCAATAACATGTTTATAGTTAGGATCTAATTGAATGTTGTCAATAACATGTTTATAGTTAGGATCTAATTGAATGTTGTCAATAACATGTTTATAGTTAGGATCTAATTGAATGTTGTCAATAACATGTTTATAGTTAGGATCTAATTGAATGTTGTCAATAACATGTTTATAGTTAGGATCTAATTGAATGTTGTCAATAACATGTTTATAGTTAGGATCTAATTGAATGTTGTCAATAACTTGTTTATAGTTAGGATCTAATTGAATGTTGTCAATAACATGTTTATAGTTAGGATCTAATTGAATGTTGTCAATAACATGTTTATAGTTAGGATCTAATTGAATGTTGTCAATAACATGTTTATAGTTAGGATCTAATTGAATGTTGTCAATAAAATGTTTATAGTTAGGATCTAATTGAATGTTGTCATTAACATGTTTATAGTTAGGATCTAATTGAATGTTGTCAATAACATGTTTATAGTTAGGATCTAATTGAATGTTGTCAATAACATGTTTATAGTTAGGATCTAATTGAATGTTGTCAATAACATGTTTATAGTTAGGATCTAATTGAATGTTGTCAATAACATGTTTATAGTTAGGATCTAATTGAATGTTGTCATTAACATGTTTATAGTTAGGATCTAATTGAATGTTGTCAATAACATGTTTATAGTTAGGATCTAATTGAATGTTGTCATTTAACATGTTTATAGTTAGGATCTAATTGAATGTTGTCAATAACATGTTTATAGTTAGGATCTAATTGAATGTTGTCAATAACATGTTTATAGTTAGGATCTAATTGAATGTTGTCAATAAAATGTTCAGGTTATATTTTTTTAATTTTTAATCATAGACTCGTTTGGCATTAGACTTTACACATTCTTTGTATTGCGTAAAATCTAATTGATTAAAAATAAAATTAGTTGAGTTTACTACAATCACATCAATACTGAAATAAACTAAATTTCACAGGTAAGTGTGTCTGATTAAGGAACTAAATAAACAAATTGGCTCTTAAAAAATAACAACTTGGATAAACGGTGATGTTTCCAACTGTGCCAAGGCAAATTGCAGAGGAATACTTTTATTGGTGCGACTTGGCGGCAGTCTGGCCCGTTGGTAAGACGGCAACGTGTGTCTTCCGGAAATTGAAGTTTTATTCGGATGTTTGCTTCCATTTTCCTATCCCTATATTTTATTTATTTTCCCTTTATTTAGTTACAACGAAATTAATTTTAACTGTTTGACATTTGATAATTAAATTATTTATTAAACATTCATTGTGACTGTAATGTTGTTTTTTAATAAGCAAATAACGTGTTGTATGAAACTGACAAACCCCAATACGTAGTGAAGTACTTACTAATTACAAGATCTAAGATTAAAAATTATTGATGAATTGTCTGCATTTCCATATTACCAGAATAAATATTAAAATAAAATATAGAATAATGTTCTGCAATACATCTACATAACTGGCCAAACTTCGATACTAGGGCCTATTAAACTTTTAAACCTTTTTTACCCTTTTTGTGTCTAACTTCACTTACCTGTTATCATGAGCCTGCAGGTATGAGCCTGAACTTTATTAAACTATACATCTCAGTTATCTACATAATCTTCTACGTACTAAGATAAGAAGAGATGATAACTCTCATTCTACCTCCGTGTTGACTACAATCCAGTCAAAACAAGCTTGAAAGTCGTGGTTAGCTAACAAAAACTCCGAAACTGCTAAAAATTGGCAGAAATAATGTTTTTAGAAATAACAATACAATTTCAAAAGTTCTAAGCGATAAAGCATGTATTAAAATTTTATTCGAGGTTAAAGGCAATAAAAAACGTATTTTGAAATTTTCTCATAAATGGTAAGTTTTATGAACAAAAATATAGTTCAAACAAAATTGTAGATCATAAAATTATATACAAAATCATTCTTAAATTCTCTTTCTTACGAGTCACATTTTTTTTATAGATCTATTTGAAACATTGGAAAGTCATTTTAGTACGAACGTTGGGTAGCCATTTCGAATGGAAGAGTTAAAAGCAGACAAACATATTACTGTCTGCTGAATCCGAATATGTTTATTGAAAATCATACAAAGTAGCACAGTTAGTTTGAAACATAATTATTTAAACGAATTCTTAAAATATTGTTTTTTCACACCTGGGTCAGTTCTATTTACATAATATGCCATATTTTATGACGAAAGTTATTTGTAGACTACAGTCCAAAAATACGTATTTTTCTAGTTATGAATTCTTTTGAAATTTTCAAAAAGTCATAATTTCAACATTAAAAACCAGTATAACTAAAGAGATTTATTTTACTAGATAATTTTACGATCTAAAAATATTGTTTGCTATATTTTCATAAAACTTACCGTCTATGAAAAAGTTGCAAAAGCATTTTTTTATGACCTTTAACCATGTATAAAATTGTTAGTACGTGCTTTATCACTTAGTACTTTTGATATTGTATTTTTGATGTTGAAATATATGATGTTAATATTTAATTGTATCGGTAAGTAAAAATTTAAATGTACGCTATTGCTAAACCTCTGGACGAACCACCTTGTTTCTAGTAACACATGGGGCCATTTCTAGTAACATAGAATTTGTAGAATCTACACCCTACTTAAAAAACATAGTCTCATAAACCTAACCAATATTCAACTTATTCACGCAAAATAATCTAAATCCAACAAAGTTTCGGAGGGCTGACTGTACATTTGTGTGTATTTGGTGTAAAGTGAATTGTGATGGAAGATGTTCTCTGTTTCAGTCTTTAGGGTGTGCAGGCTTATCATAGTTACTGAATTAATATTATTTATATTTTCAATATACCACATTAATGGCTTATATGCGTTATCGAGTTACTTTTTTCAATAAAAAAAAAAATAATTATTTTTCAATAGGAAAGAAAATACTGAATTATTTATTATTAGTGGTGTAGCCATTGAAACTCCATTTACTGCCACAGCGAGGATTTTGTAATGATTACATGTTTAGGGAAAATTATGTTTTGATAACTATTTAATATTTAGTTATTTTCAAAGTAACAGTTTTAAGTATACATATTTATTTTGCTTATAGGCTTTGTAATTCCGGGACATTAAACCAGCAAATAACCATAGTACCGTATAGAGTGGTTTTATCTTTGTAATTTACAACACACATCCAATTGTTTACTATGCAAATATTACAATACTAGGGGACACCCCTACAGCTTCGCGTGCTAACCCTAACTCTTGCCCCGCTCGTTACACCTCGGCCTTCGGCTTCGGCATGTGACTTTTAACCACAAATAATATTAAAATGACTGTATAATATAAAATAACAATATTAAATTTATTTTCAGAACATACTAATTGCGTTGCTACCTGTTTATTACTATTAACACAATGGTATTACTTAGCCTATTTCATTTTTGTATCTGAAGATAATTTTTTATGGAAAAAAAGAAATTTTTAGGGGTTGTTTGTACCCCATAGGAATAAAATATAGAAATATCGTTTCTTAATGGGTCCCTTCGATACTAAAGCTAAATTCCTTAAAAATTTCGTGTAAATCAGTTCGGTGGTTTTTGGGATCTTATGATAAGTGAGTGTGTCAGTCAGCGGTATTTGGCTTATATATATATATGATAACATTTAAGGATTAAAATTAAGTATTATTGTCTTCCATGTTTATATGTGGACATAAAATTCTACTAAAATTATAACTTGTTCTCAAACGAATAAAAACTTCTGTAGCAAAAACCATAATCATATAAATAAAGCACAATTAATCATTAACAGAATAGTTTTAATAAAATTACTAGGGTGGTTTAGTAAAGCTGAACTTAACATGTCAGCATTGTTTTGGTACAGCAAGTTTAGTTTCAATTCCACTTATATACAGTTGAGTCACTTCCTCAAATTACCATTTAGCAGAGACGTGTTGTTCACCATCAGGTGTGCGGACGTGAATTGGATACCAGAGGAAGTTTAAGGATGCATTGAGATTATGTTGCTCTTAATGCTAAAGTGCTGGTGGGTGGTTGACATTCAACTGTTCTTATTTCCCTACATTCTTGTTGATAAAAACGATGCTTTCGTATTCGTTTCACAAAAAATGTTAGTGAACATCTGGTTTATCCGACTACAGAGTTTGCCTTTGTATACAGATTGATATTTACATTATAATGTAATCTCTTTGGATAGAAAGCTTCTACTTAATTGTACACTGATAAAATTAAGTAATTGTGGTAAAGAAATTCACCACTGAACTGTACAGTATGTTTAAAAATGATTTATCTTAACCCCAAAATGTGTTTATCATATTAAAAAATGTTACTACATTATTTTAAATCTTGAAATTTATTAACGTCAGAAACAGTTTTTTTTCAAGTTAAGGGTGAGGTACTCTAACTGTGTCAATTTTAATAATTGTCTTTAAAATTTATAAGTTTATAGACTTGATTTTTCAAATGACAGCAAATTTTATATGACAATAAACGTATATTACATACAATAGAAAGAAATTGAAATCAACTGCAGAAAATTAAAAATGTGTAAATATTCTAAGATATTTAAGATAGCAAGATATGTTATTGCAAACTTTTAAAATGATTCTGTTAGCTGTGTATAAATATATTAATAAAAGAAATTCGATGGTACAGAAATATTTTATTTACATGGATGTCCCCTATTATTAGAATTTTTTTCTTAATAATTAAAGTAAATAAATATACAAATTAATACTATACATCTGTAGGTGTCAAGGTGGGTGGGAGGGTCATTACCACTCTTCGTATCTTGGTGAGTGGAAGGGCAAGTCAGTGGCCTGCCAGGTCACTGGTGGTTGATCGGAAGTCATCCTTAAGCCGTTGGTCCCCAGGTTAATAGTTAGAAAGGACTTAATAGCCCTGACTTTGACTGATAAAGTAAGATTTCAATTAACAATTTTTAACCCTCTACCTGTAGATAAGTATTTCAAAATATTTTCTATTGAATTTAAATGAATCATTTATTTTAGAAGACTATTGAAATGACAGTTTCATATGAGTACATACATATCTTATACGACATTAAATACTGTAATTTTAAAATATCAAATCGCAATTCAGTATAGTTAAACAAGTAAACAATAGTTGTCGTCCAGACATGTTCCAGCGGACAGATCATTGTTCTGAGTCTGGGATTGTCTGGCCTGATGTATAGTCACTAGATATCTACTAAGACTACTGGATTGGAGCTTGGACACTGACTATTGTATTATATTATGGAAAATGTTATTATTCATAAATCTGTCATTGGTTTAAAATAAAAAAAACAATTATAATTCAATGAATATTATTTGAACTTAAACTTAAACAAACAATTATCGTTAAAACAATATATCGTATAGGATGTTATATTATGAGGACGCATTTAATCATCAATGAGATTTAATCATCAATCATTTTAGAAAATAGCGATGTCTTCTTACAAACTATTTTCTGAATAGTGTATGAAAATATAAATTATATAATTGCATATTTAATACTTAAACTATACTCTCAATAATATTGAAATACTATCCAGACAGTGCTAACCGTAAAATATTTTACAGATTTAATACTATTCTAGTTGTTTCCTCTAAATATAAGTCTTTAGTGGTTATTTTACTTTATTTTGATTTATATTGACAGCATTATATAATAGAAGTGATTTTCTACGATAACTTTAAACCCAAGATAGTCAAAGCTGTTGAACTGGCATACTCATAACCAAAGAGTTATATTTTAGATATTTTAAAGGGTTTTTTTCTAAATCTAAATAACTATTGTTGAAAATTATATACGTAAAGGATTATGTAATATTGTTTAACTTATTTCTGCTGTTTAACTTATATCTATAATTATAATCAATATTCTTATAATACTCACAAGTAGCCAGCACGTATGGGTCATCGTAAACTTGGTCGTGTCTGTGAGCAACACGTGGTCCAATATTACCTTAATAATCTAAGTATAATTTATATATAAGAACTAGTCATCTTCACAGTAAACCTTTTGAGGCATATTCCGGAGGGGGGGGAAAAAACCTCCGTTCATGGTTTTATCCCTTTCACCTTAGACCTAGCACCCATAGTGCATCCAGATAAATACGATCCATTGTTTGTAACAGTGGAATTTATTTCAATAAAATATCAAATGATTGAATTAAAAGAAGGATAACATCGACACAGCAAATTATGACTTAAAATTTTAACTTGTAATATCCGCATTATACTGATAATAATATCCTCAAAGTTTAGTAATTTTTAATGTCAATAACCAGTAACCAGAGAAGCAGCCACAGTTCCTCCAATCCAATTAGGTAAATCAAATTATTCACTTCGTTGTACTTGGATTAGTTCAGCCCGTACTTGTGGAAAAACTACGTAACATCTTTGAGTGAAGCGTGCGTCTGTCGTTTTGATATTATTTAGTCTCTTTAAGCGCAGATAAGCGTCTAATATAACTATAAACCATAAAAAGCAAAACAGAGAGCCATAGCGTTTAGCCAAGGAGTTAGTCATTATTTGTTTCGAACTTTTTTTGTCAAAAACACTATTTGGTGTTTCTTTTATTCGTGGTTGAATTGACTATCCTTTTGAAACATATATATGTTTGTTGCACTCCACCGCATACATAACTGGACATTTCTGAATAAAGTAGTGCGTTGGTTGCAGCACCAAGTGACCTACCTTCAATTTAGACTGGTTTCAGACACCTGAAAGTGGATAGTAATAAGAAAAAAAATCATATGCAGTTACAACACATACGAATTATACAGATATATTATTACTGTTTCTCGAGATCAACATATTTCTACCAATAAGCCCTACCAGTAGTATAATTTAGACAGTGTAAAATTACTCGAAGGATAATTCAATTGGTCTATACAAGGTATTTATAAGTTACTTCTTAAAGTAATATATCTCCTGAAACCAATATAATGTTACTTACAGACAAATTGTTTATATAACGTCAAATTACTACAAAATGAACCGTCAAATACAAGAACTGCCTTGCAGTGGACAGCGGTGATGGGTAGATTTACTATTGTGGTTATTTGATTTGCAATAAATCTCAACATCGAAACTCAGCTTCAAATAAATGTTACCCTTTGGTCTCGTCGAGTAGATAAAATACCATCGAGACTGATTTATATATCACGAGTAAAATGTATTACCCGGCAGCCTCTTTCGTACTAAACACTATTATGTGTCCAAGTATATTTAGAATAATGGAGTAGATAAAATACCATCGAGACTGATTTATATATGACGAGTAAAATGTATTACCCGGCAGCCTCTTTCGTACTAAACACTATTATGTCTCCAAGTATATTTAGAATAATGGAGTAGATAAAATACCATCGAGACTGATTTATATATGACGAGTAAAATGTATTACCCGGCAGCCTCTTTCGTACTAAACACTATTATGTGTCAAGTGAATATATTTAACAAAAATACATTTACTCTAATGGGATATATTTTTGGAACTTTAAGCTATCTTCTTAATTACAGTAAATCACTGATAAAATATAATGTATTAAGTTGTAATTGTTAATGCCATTTAACAATTACAAGTAACAGTAAGTAGGTAATGATTAGTACTTTTGTCGCCACAGGAACATTATTATTCGAACATTGTGATGGATTAATGAAAGGATTTGCATTAGTAATGAGTTTACATTATCAAGTCTGCAATGAGATAAGTAAAGTAATACATTCAGTTTTTCTGTGTATAACTGCCATATCGTTCAGCATGTTACTTAATCATAGAAGCCTTGGATTGTGAGTATATATATGAGTACATTAGTAACTGTGCCTTAGACGTCTGGCCTATATACAATCAGACATACATGTCTTAGCACATGATGTATATGTATTTAAAGCAGGTATATTCATCATAAACCTACAAGAAAAAAAAACGAAAAAACACACACCGAAATATAGTCTAGTGGACTTTCGTAAAGTCGTTCAGTTATAGATTGGTGGCGTTAATCCCCTAATAATTGGAAGTCCCCTAAGTATTTCCTTGTCTACTCATCATTAAAAGGTAGAGTATTATATTATAAGTTTTATTAATTAACATGCATAAACAAATATTATTTGTTTCTATATTCAAGTTCAAGTTCAAAATATCTTTATTAAATAATTTACAAGAAATACATGCAATAATATATATTATGCAAATGGATAAGTATCAATAAGTACACGCTTCCAACACAACAATCACATGCACCTAATATGTGCGTGCGGGATTGCAGTTGGCTAATACTTATATATAAATAGTTTTAAACTTCTTTGGTAGTCTATTACAGTTCTATACATTTCATTTACAAGTAACTCATCATATCGTACAACAATTTACCACAATTTACTAGCAGTGCAAAATGCTAAAACTAACTTTACAATGCAACAATGATACAAAACATTCAACTATAAGCAGCAAATAAAAAATAAAAATCCAATAAACAAACTAACCAATAAATATCCAAGTTACACAATAATATACAGTTAAAAATATTAATAATACTTCAATATATTACTCAACAATCTAAGTCAACTTTAACATGTACATTTATCAAATATAATATCCGAAACTCCAACAAAGATGGGAAAAATTTCATAAATATGTAGCAAATTATGCAATATATATAAATAAATGAGTAAATAAATGAATATAGAGTATGTTAAATTAATGTTGTGTAAATTGTCTGGAAAACATAGTTGGTGACTGTCAAACATATGTTAACTGTAAAAAAAAATAATAATTTGATTGTAATAAATATGGAATAAAATTATATTTTTCAAGATACATTTCCCAACACAAACGTTAAAAAAGAGCTTTTCTCAGACAGTTTTAAATTTCCCATTTATTTCCAGCTTTATTTAAATTAAAGTCGATGACATTTTACATAATTGTTTTACCGAAAAACCTTTGCATTTTCCTATTTTCAAACATAAGTATTGTATTAGTTTTCATGGATAGGTTAAAAGACAATATTGTATAAAGTAGACATTTTACATTAATCTTTGCTTTCACCAACATTGCTTGTTTTACTGTCAATAAATCGTATAATTTTTAATATATAATATGTTGTAAATAATTAAAAAAAAATTTCCTCCTGCATTTAATAAATAATACTTAAAAATACCAATATCGATCAATTCGTTTTAAATCACCTCTTATTTATTTTAAAGTTTGCATTATAATAAAAATGCGAACATGATCACAACACTCAAAACGCTACAAGGATCAATAATATTTGACCTAAAATCAATAAAATTACTTCCACACTGTTACACCAGCATCTTACGCTCACAATAGCTGGAATGTTTCCAAAGAATGTGGGCTTTGAACTATCCGAGGCTTTGGCAACCCTTATCTCCCTTGGATGTTAATCTTAGCCCAAGTGTTTTTGTAACATCATGTTGTGACTTTGTGGTTACATGATATAATTTGTTTCCATATTATTTGTATTTTTAAATACACTGATTTAATAGATTATGTTAGGACGCCTGAAATAAATATTATTAATAATTATAAATTAGATCTCAGTGATTTGATTTACTGGCTGGAGTCATTAATAAATGTATGAAACCTGTGTTATATATTTCAATTTAAAACTGTCATGCTATAGCCTATTTATAGAATTATATGTGAGAGAAGTTTTTATGAATCCTATAGGAGTCAAATGAATCATAAAACCACTTTTAAATATGGATAAATTCTCATCTTTTGTGTGTTTGATGGAGAGCTGTAACTGAGAATACTTGACAATTGCTAATAAAATATGGGAACCGTTATGAACCATCGACACACTTTAAATTCCGTTGAAGTGTTGAGGTTATGTCAGTTTTCCGATTAATAATAATAATAGTAAACTACATCATTCATACAGTAAATCAACTTTACTTCAAATTTTACTTGTACTTGTGTTGTATATTGCAAGAATATTCAATATTTAATCACATTTGTAACTATTATTAGTCATTGTATTATTATTTAATTTAAGTAACTATCTATAAATAGGGATATACTTTTCTACGCTGAGACATATGTCATATTTACACTTGTCGATAGGAATAAAATAGCTTGTTTAGTTATTAACATAAACAGTTGTTGTGGATTCAAAAACACTAAATATTTTTGTATAAATGTTAACTTTTTATGTGGATTAAAAAATGTAATCACTTTCAATAAAACATTATAGTTCACTCGCGGAAAACGGAAATAGAAGAAGTTTGGTTTGAATAGCCAAGCTGGTAAATAGCTGATTATCTTTAATGGTTTCATTAACTACGAGGTAAAAGTAGGAATTGGTTACTGTGTGAAAGCAAAGTTGTGGTATGAACCGTTCAATTACCCAGTAAAGTTCAAATGAAAAAAAAAATAATAAAACTGAATTTTTTTAAATTTAACAATATTATATTTCTTTTACTAGCACCTAAAAAGTAATAACCGTTTCTTAGTTAGTATTTTAGATTTTGGAATAAATTATATAGAACATGTTCTGTTTTCAACACGTTAATTTTTACATTGCGATGTAAATAATACAAAAAGTACGATACAATGTTACGTTGGTCGATGTCAGTAGACACTGTTTACAACCAGGTTGGGAGAACTCACCAAATGTCATATCAAGTACAGCAATTGGTAACATCCTACCTTAATAAAAGGAAATTAGTTCGTTCATGTTATATAATATAACGCCCAACTTAACATGGGTGAGCTTTCACAATAGCTCTAGCGCGTGGTGTCTGCTCTGGCAATCTATTACATCGTATAAGCAATAACAATCAAGAATAAACAATAAATATATCATAAATGTGTAGATGAAGAACTTGAGTAGCTATTGGGCTATCAATAAATAGTCCTTTGTGAGCTAAATCAAACTCAGATACTAACATTGACTACACTCGTTCATATACACTCATCACACTCATTCGCCCCTCATAATCGCCCATATCTCTACGATCGGCGTCTTAGAAATGAAAAATGAAAATGAAAAAAAATTTAGTTTGACACAAGTCAGGCAGAGAGGGTGGCAGTTCATCACTACAGCAATATGTGAACACCTATGAATCGTCCTAACGCCAACTTTGTCTATGTTCGCTGAATAGAACATAGACAAAGCACATTATACATTATTTATGACTTCATAGAACAGAATGAGAAATAATAAAAATAAGCTAGTAAAATTAAATGTTAACAACTTTAGGCTGACTATTATAAATCAGCAATAATGTATTTTAAAAATAATAATTTGCTGTTCAAGTGAATGGTGTATCAGAGGTGTTGTATGTTGAGTTGGTGGGTGACCAACTAAGAGTCTTATATGTAGAGTGTGTGGTTGGTCTTTTGTGTGTTGAGTAGGTCTAATGTCAGTCAGTAAGTTAATGAAATATATAATTAAATCAGAGTTTTGTGTGTGTGTTTAATGGTTTAGTTATTTGAATATCATAAAACAGTGAGAATCAATTTCAATTAAACTTTATTCCATGATCTATTTTAGTCATTATCTTTACTGGAAATATTAAATATTATCACCAAATATACTTCATTAGAATTATGTAAAATAATATTATTTTTCAAATAAATTCAAAAAGGTTAATACTTCAAGCATGTCCAAATTAGACAACGACTTGTCTCGTCCAGTACTGCAGACAAAGTGATGCGTTACAGTCATGACTGGCCCGTCGTTAGTGTTCGTCCGTGCGAGTTTAAATGTATTAATTATGTATATTACTTTGTGTTTGTGTAATTTTATCTTGTGACTAAACCTATTAGGTGGATTGATCTTCACTCGATGACCAGCTGAGGATGCCGTACTTACGGTGAAACATGTTCTGAATATACTATTCACACAGGAGCTGTACGACGGAATAAGTAAGTGATTTTCTCTTACAATTTGATTGAACAGCTCAGGGGCTAAATAATGTATATGAAATGTCCAAATTCGTAACACAATTTAATGAATGTTAAACCATGATTAAAAAGCAGTAGCTCAAAATAATTGGACATTATAGTTTTATATTTAAGCACACTACTTGAAAATTACTAATTTTATTGAACTTGATATTATGCTAGTTAATTATAATAAGCATACTTTAATTTGTTATATTTATTAAACTATTGTTAGTTGTCTAGCACTGTCATTGATAGTAACAATAGCACTTATAATAAATATTTATAAAGCAATGTCAATACCACCTTAAATAAATGTGATAGCGATTACTGAAATAAAATATAATATATATGCCATAATGTATTATAATAGTTTGTATTTTTTTATAATCTCCACAATATATTTGATTGTATCAACAACACTCAAAAACGTACTACAAGTCAAGATATGACTCGCAAAGAAAGGTCAACAGCACAGGAAATGGCTGTAGTAAATTTCTTGCTTTCAACTTGAAGTTGGTCTCCGTGGGATGACGGTTGTTTCTGCGTCCGGTCTGTCTAACCCATCGTCCATCCAAGTTTTGTTACGTTCCTAACTGTTGTTGAAGTTGGTCTCCGTGGGATGCGGTCTGTCTTACCCATCGTCCATCCAAGTTTTGTTACGTTCCTAACTGTTGTTGAAGTTGGTCTCCGTGGCATGCGGTCTGTCTTACCCATCGTCCATCCAAGTTTTGTTACGTTCCTAACTGTTGTTGAAGTTGGTCTCCGTGGCATGCGGTCTGTCTTACCCATCGTCCATCCAAGTTTTGTTACGTTCCTAACTGTTGTTGAAGTTGGTCTCCGTGGGATGCGGTCTGTCTTACCCATCGTCCATCCAAGTTTTGTTACGTTCCTAACTGTTGTTGAAGTTGGTCTCCGTGGGATGCGGTCTGTCTTACCCATCGTCCATCCAAGTTTTGTTACGTTCCTAACTGTTGTTGAAGTTGGTCTCCGTGGCATGCGGTCTGTCTTACCCATCGTCCATCCAAGTTTTGTTACGTTCCTAACTGTTGTTGAAGTTGGTCTCCGTGGGATGCGGTCTGTCTTACCCATCGTCCATCCAAGTTTTGTTACGTTCCTAACTGTTGTTGAAGTTGGTCTCCGTGGCATGCGGTCTGTCTTACCCATCGTCCATCCAAGTTTTGTTACGTTCCTAACTGTTGTTGAAGTTGGTCTCCGTGGCATGCGGTCTGTCTTACCCATCGTCCATCCAAGTTTTGTTACGTTCCTAACTGTTGTTGAAGTTGGTCTCCGTGGCATGCGGTCTGTCTTACCCATCGTCCATCCAAGTGTTGTTACGTTCCTAACTGTTGTTGAAGTTGGTCTCCGTGGGATGCGGTCTGTCTTACCCATCGTCCATCCAAGTTTTGTTACGTTCCTAACTGTTGTTGAAGTTGGTCTCCGTGGCATGCGGTCTGTCTAACCCATCGCCCATCGCTCCTAACTGTTGAAATCTTACTGGATGGCCTTGCTATTACTTTGTCACTTACTTTTACTTTCCTCCTTCCTATAACCTTTCCTACAACCATATAAATGGGGGAAGGTACATTTATATGGTTGTATTCATTCTATCATTTCAATTATTTTATCTTTTCATAATAATTTGCCAAACCTTTCTGATATTATTGAACTAGTTTTCCTTCCCCAATTACACACTTTATATTTATAACTGATATATCTCCACATGAATCGATAGGCGTTGTGTGTTAAGTATATTAAACTGTGATCATGAGAGTTAAAAGTGTTTCTTTTTCCATCCAGGTGATATAACTAATTAAATACTTGCTATACCATATAAGATAAATTAATAATATCCTTAAAATATAAATGAAGAATTTAAAAAGAGGATGACTTTTATATTTGTCTTCGTTTTCTAGTTTGATGTGTCCTTTAGCTTAGCCTTTAAAATAATTAGACCGTTTACGCCCCACCTCCCAAACAATTATATTTGTATTTCCCATTTTTGGTTATAATTCTTAGGAGACCGGCTTTCATCCTGTAGCGACCTTTAATTATCAAGGTCGCTATCACTTAAATTATCCTCCTATCACTTAAATTATTAAGAATGGGGTTAAAAAAGTTGACACAGTCTACAGCTTTTATTGATCTTACAGCAGCTTATGACACAGTTTGGAGCAAAGGTTTGTTGTTAAAGTTCTACAGTCTCCTTCTCTGTCACTCTCATTTGCGACTTTTGGAAACAATGCTTAGCGCCAGGAAAATATGTATAGCGTATGGTTTATTTTCAGCTACAATTTATTAATTGAAAAAATATTTAACAATTGTGATATATAATTTAAATATAGTCCGAAATTCATGTGATACAAATAAAAATATCAAGTTATCTCCTGTCACAAATGTCTCGAATGCCCCTCCTTACACCTCCCGATTACACAAGATCTCCCACGCCTGAATGGTTGCTTAACATCTAGAAACCCATCTCTGCGTACTGATTTTCATCTAATTGAAAATGCATGCAGTTTTATTATTGTATACATTACTAGATCCACTCGACTGTAGAAAGTTACAAAGGATGGGAGAAAAATCCAAAATAATTCTACAAAAAGTCTTAAAACTACTGATAAACTCAATGTAAGCTGTAATGTTTAAAAAAAATTAAATACTTTCTTATTTTTTAATTAAATTAGTTTTCATTAAACCATTTTCATAGTTTTTAGTATGCAATATTTTTAAATAACTTTTCCTACTGTGTTAGTCATATACAAATAAAATTATTAATTAAGCAAACAAACCACTTAAATGTTATTAATTAATATTATTTTTAAATGTTATTACTAACAAATACTATCAAAGTAACAACAATACAACATATTACGTACCCTTTTCTTTTTTGCATTTATTATTTTTTTTGTGGTAGTGGTATTGTTATTTTTACTATATAATATAATACTATGTTTTACTAAAGATAATTAAAGAATAACTGGTTGAGTCATAGCTAGGATAAACTTAAATTATTCAGACAAATTTTGTTATTCATTTTACACATATAATACTAAATTTTTAAATACAGTATTTTCATGTTGTTTGTCAGTTTTGAGTTTGAGCGTACAATTTATTTTTAGTATTGAAGATGGGTAGTCGATATAGATTAATATTTGTATAAAAGTTGTAATTCTTAGGGCTGCTATTTATAATAATGTTATATAAAAAACAATAACTGATCACCCTTAAATAGTTTTTTATTTAATTACCACGACCGGTTTCGGCATTTATGCCATCTTAATAGGTGAATTTGTGTTTAAAAAACAAATAAAATTAAGTAAATATTTGTCATATAGGAAACATATGTTAAATTAGTAAATATTTTTGTTTTGGTGGTTAGTTGTCATTGTGTGTGTTGTTTCTTATATGTATAATTGTTTCGAATATTGGGTTTCTTTTTTGTGTTATCATGGTGTTGATTAAATTATTGAGATTTTCTTTGTTGTGTTTATAAATTTCAAGTTGTTCTTGAGAATCTAGTTTTTTGCTTTTTGAACCGAATTTTAGAATTGTCATGTTGGTTTTCATATTTGTGTAGTTGTGATTATTGTTTAGTAAGTTTTCTGCAAAGGAAGATTTCATTGAAGTTCTGTTGTTTGATTTTAGAGCTTGTATGTGTTTATTAAATCTTCGTTTAAATGATCGTCCTGTTTGTCCAATATAATAGTTTGGGCAGTCTGAAAATTCAATTTCGTAAATTCCTGATTTGTCATATATATCTTGGGTTTTATGTAATTTGGAAGTGGATTTCTTTTGTATTATGTTAAATGCGTTGTTATTTGTTTTAAAACCAATTTAAAATTTTTCTTTTTTAAAGGTTTTTCTAATTGCTTTATTAAGTATTGTGTTGTGGGGAACACAGATGAATGTTCTATTTTCTGGTTCTTCTTGACAAATGTTTTGTTTTTTATTTTTATTTTATGTAATATTTTGTCGATTGTGGAAGGCTTGTAAACATTAGCCATCGCAATTTGTTTGATTATTTTGAATTCTTCATTGAAATCATGTTTGTCCATCGGTACTTCTACTAGTCTTTTAATAAGGGATCGAAATGAAGCCATTTTATGACACCATGGATGATTAGAATTTATTGGGATTATAAGATCTGATTGAGTGTTCTTTCTGTAAATTTTAAATTTATGTTTTAATGAATTTTGATAAATTGTTAAATCTAAAAAGTCAATTTCGTTATTTTGGCTTTCCATTGTACATTTGATTGCTTTAGCTAAATGAATATTTGAAATATGTAAAGGGTCTATGATAATTATTATTTTGAGAAATCGTACATAAGATTGTCAGCTTAGAAACGTTGTAATCGATTTAGTTTATTTTGATTCAGAACTAAAACTACTTTTATTGTCAGTCAATACTCATGTATAATCTTACTAACATTTTTATGTCAAGGTTAAAGGTTTTTATTTAATTGTAACATTTATGCACAAAAACCAAATTAAACTGAGTAATAAATAGGGTTTGGAATATCCCTGCTCAAGTACTGCAACATTTTCCCAGAAAAATGGTAGGCTAAAATTTAAACTATACCTTAGTACCACCACCGTAGTCTTGTGGGTGGTAGGGATACCATCACCGCCATACTTGTATACATTTACATGATTTTACTGTATACTGAAGTATAGTAATATGTTATGAAGTGTTGTATGGATGTTGTTCGGTCTCTGAACCTAAAAGTGACAAACACTTGCCAGCCAATCAAACAGTCTGCTCTTGGTGGCACAGCCCCTAAATACTGAAAATCAAAGACAACAAAAAATTAATAAACCACCCATGATCAGGGGTTAAATTAATGAATTTCAATAGGCTAGAACATGTCCCGGAACAAATTTTTATTCAGTTGCAACATATTTGCATAATTGATACTTACTAAGTTGAAGGGATGCACTTATTTGAAATTGCATCCGATACAAATACTTTTCTTTTCTTTTCAATTTGTTATTTGAACCCTAAGCATTGACTAATAATAAAATAGTAAATCCTTGCAAGGATTTTAACTATTAAAAAAAAAAGAAATCATCCAAAACTAAACAAATGGAGTAAACATTTTAAATATACTGCATTAACTAGTAAATAACAGCACATGACATCGTCTTTTCCTCCTCCTACGTGAAATATCTGATGTCATAAAGTGAGGTAAAATAATACATTTTATTTGTTATTACATTTAGAAAGTTGAGGAAAACTCTTTATGTGGTTCTAATAAAAAGTTCCAACCGATTATTTATAGGAATATTGTAACATCTTTAGAGATAATGTATCTCTTGTAACATATATGAGGAAGGCAAATTCATCAGTCTTCACTCCCTCTTATTTATCGTAAATAAGGGCATTAGAGTCCATTTTAAACTTTCCTCCTTTGCTTTGTGGTTTATTGAAGCACCTTGCGTATTGGCTACATTATTGTTGTCCTATTCCTTATAATTACTTGAATGATTTTACCTAAATATATATTTTTCTGTTCCACTCGTTAATGGTGTGAAACATTATTAGTAAATACAATAATAATACGGTGAAGGCAAATTATAATGTTGTGCAGGCTATCAACCTGAAGGACCCTGTCCAGACCTGTTTTCTAGGAATGCCAGGCCATATGGTTAACTGTTTTTAGCGAGTAATTGAAAAGAAATACTCTTCAAGATTGCATTAAATAATGATATGAAAATATATTATTTTACAGTTTAAAAAAAATTATAAATGTGTAATATGAAGATCTTTAGGAGAATTATTTTTAAATATACTGTATTTATTTGTTTGTTTCAAATGTTTTATTACAACTGTACTCTTGATTTATCCATTTTCAAGATAATACAAAGCAAATTATTGACTATTTTGTATTTCAAATCACCAGGTCTATCATATTTAGGGTGTTCCCATCTTCACTAATTAACTGATTTCTAATGGATAATAGAATACTAGAACTTGAGGAAATACGTAGCAAAAATAATAAAACTTAATTTTTTATAATTTAATTTAGAATAATTAAGATAGTGTTATCTCTTATAAAATAGCACTACGAATCTTCCGTTCTGACCAAATATATAAAATAGTCAAATGCAGATGAGCACATGCCCTTTAGGTACTCAAAAATAATAAAACTTAATTTTTTATAATTTAATTTAGAATAATTAAGATAGTGTTATCTCTTATAAAATAGCACTACGAATCTTCCGTTCTGACCAAATATATAAAATAGTCAAATGCAGATGAGCACATGCCCTTTAGGTACTCAAAAATAATAAAACTTAATTTTTATAATTTAATTTAGAATAATTAAGATAGTGTTATCTCTTATAAAATAGCACTACGAATCTTCCGTTCTGATCAAATATATAAAATAGTCAAATGCAGATGAGCACATGCCCTTTAGGTACTCAAAAATAATAAAACTTAATTTTTTATAATTTAATTTAGAATAATTAAGATAGTGTTATCTCTTATAAAATAGCACTACGAATCTTCCGTTCTGATCAAATATATAAAATAGTCAAATGCAGATGAGCACATGCCCTTTAGGTACTCAAAAATAATCCAAGGTAATCGATTTTCATAAGGAACTCTGTGTATATGAGGGAAGCAATTTTTATGTGAAAAAGATTTTTTCGCTCTAATGAATGTGTGTTTGTTTCCTAAATTATCATTGTGTATCCTACTCATAATTTTACTACAAAGCTCTTCAGAAATGATAATTATTGTTCCTATTTTTCAATTATTGATATATAATATCTATTTTTAGAGTGAGTATAATATTTTGAAACTTTCAGGAACTTATTTGGGCAAGACGTATTGAACAATTGTTTATTTAAGTGATAATGCTGTCTTTGGTACTTAAACTGGGCATCGTATATATATCCTCTCATTCAAGACTTTGAAAAGATTCACATACAAAATATCGGTCGTAAACCGATCTTCCTTCAGGTCTGTGAGAGTGGGACTGTTGTGTTGTTAAGTAATTCATCATATTACATGTATTATATGTACTAATTAATCTGTATTTATTATATATACTGTACATGGTTACTAAAGAGTGTCAAGAAAGTAATCTGTGCAGTAATTTTATACCGTCATGTTATTAATAACATTTTGAGTTTAATGAAATAAGTACCAATGGTCAATGAAGAGTAATCATTATAGATACAATCATATGTTTATTTTGTGGAATACTTTGTTGATCACAAGTATATTTAAAACCTTCATTAAATATACTTTTATAATTAAAAAATCCCAGTGATTAATGTATTACTCTGGTAGCCTACAAATCACACAGCATTTTTGTCTTTAAATAAATAAATACAAATTCAAAATACTTATAACTGAAATTCTTTTACGCAACACAAAGGCCTAAGACGTTTAGTAGTACGTTATAGGAGTTTAATTTATTCGTAGGTATATATGTGGATGTACATGTACCTAGATGTTATCTAGAGCATTATGTAAAACTAGATAAGGGGCTAGATAAAACTAGATTTGGAGCGGCCGTAGATAAGGGGCTAAGGCGCTGGCTTGCCACGCTGCCGGTCCGGGTTCGATTCCCGATGAGACCTCTAATAGATTTTGCCCTGCCGCTCCCGTGGTTCGGAAGTCACGTAAAGCCGTTGGTCCCCAGGTTAAGTGTTAGAGAGGGCTTCTTAGCCCTAACTTCGCCTGGTAAAACAAGACAATCTTTAACTTTTTTTTAACTTTTAAAACTACCAAAAGAATGTTGGTGGGTTGGGCACGATTAATTGTGTTAGGTAAGAAAAGTGAGCAAGGGAGCAAGGAGTACGTTTTATGATATCACAGTAATAGTAAAATTTTCTGTGTACATAATCAACTTATGATATTACAGCGATATGAACACACATTTGCAAAACATGTGCAATACAGATAAAGTTACATCTGAGTGTTTTTTCACAGATAGAAGTCTGAGTTTTTTTTCACACTAAATGCATTGCTAATACAGAATAGGGCACACTAACGTCACATTAAATTGAAATTACTGAATATATACTCGAATGTACCTAATTATGCAGTCTCTTCTAATTACCCTAATTCATAAACTATAATTATAAGTTTACATTAATGTTACAAAACCTATCATATAATAACCCTATAGACATACTTAAGTGTTTGGGGGATTTTGGTCTTTAGTAAAAATAATAAGAAGATATAATAAAAAAATATCATACACATAAAATAATTATACAAAAATAATAATAATTAAATATTTACCTTAGTATTATTCGACTCAAAACCTGTGTCTACAAAGTTTTTCATATTTCGATTTGGACTACGTTGAATTGGCTGGTCTAACTTTTAGAAATAATATACAGTTTTACTACAAATTATTTATATATTTTATTTATTTGGAACTATAAGAATACATAATGACCCCTTGATAAATTAAAATACTAAATATATAAGAAATATCGGGTAACTAGTACGACGTGCAAGCCAAGTGATATATAATCAAAGCATGTTAAACAGACTGGAAGATTCCACAGCGTATGTTGAGCGATTACAAAACGATTTATCTTGAAAATGCTAAGCCAGCCTCACATAAGTCATTTCCGGACTCATCTCACTCTAGAATTTATATTAAATCTGTAATATTTAAATTGTTAACAGTAACTGGAAATTATTTATTTGGAACTTTGATAGAACTACTTTTGTTCCATTCTTTTTATTATTTAATAATATAACTTAATGAACTATATGATGATATTATTTCTGTAAATTCATGCATTTAAAGCAAAAAGATATAAAACATATTTACTTGATAAAAATTCATAATAGATACATTGAATATACTCATTTGGAAGGGAATATAATGAGTAATTGTTAAAGTTATAAATTGTTACTTACTTAACAGTCCCAAATTCTCAGTGTACTAAATAAGAAAGATTAATGGTGCTGTGACTCAGTGTTCTGAGTCCATATTATAGTACTTTCAAGGTAATATACGACGTTGGCGTTTGTTCGTTTACATAGATATGACTTCCTTGATGTTGTTCACAACTAATTTTACAAGTATTTCACAGTGGTGGTCATTGCACTATATTTAAGAATACCGCGAGTTTAAGGGAATTAACGCGCCCTCTCTTTTTGTTAGGCTAGCAATTTTTTCACGACTGTATTATCATCAATGATTTTAATATAATTTAATGAAATCTTTTAGTAAACCCATTTTGTTTGAGGATGGTAAACATGGTTCGCCAAACTAATCATTATCTTTTTATTTTTTACTTTTTGTATTTTACTGTAATACATTTTTGTTGTGTGACGTTCACTTGTATTGAGGCTATACCATCATATCATATACCAGCTAAGAAACATTAAATGAAAATCTTCATATTAATCAAAACTAAGTTATTTTCCTGTAAGTATTCGTAAAAATGGAAATCAAACACAAATTTAAATTTATGCTTAATGATAGTCAGTTTAAAAATGAGGTTGAGTGTCTGCGTGTTACATTTTTATTTTGTTGATTCATGGCTGAATCTAAAAGCTCTATTAGTTTAATGCTTTAGAGGTTGTATCCACAGGTTTATCTTGTAACGTTTATATAATTTAACTAAGTTCAATGTTTCGTTTACATTGCATTGATGTGATATGTTTATTATGGGTAGGAGGTTAATAATAATTAATTTCCCGTTTGAAGTGTATCTCACCTGTTGAAATATCACTGCTGTGTTATTATATCTATGCAAGCATTCATAGATATAATAACAGGGCAACTACTGTATTTCCATGGTATTACACAGGGCAAATACTGTATTTACATGGTGTTACACAAGGCAACTACTGTATTTACGAGGTGTTACACAAGGCAACTACTGTATTTACGAGGTGTTACACAGGGCAAATACTGTATTTACGTGGTGTTACACAGGGCAAATACTGCATTTACATGGTGTTACACAGGGCAACTACTGTATTTACGAGGTGTTACACAAGGCAACTACTGTATTTACGAGGTGTTACACAGGGCAAATACTGTATTTACGTGGTGTTACACAGGGCAAATACTGTATTTACATGATGTTACACAGGGCAACTACTGTATTTACGAGGTGTTACACAGGGCAAATACTGTATTTACGTGGTATTACACAGGGCAAATACTGTATTTACGTGGTGTTACACAGGGCAACTACTGTATTTACGTGGTATTACACAGGGCAAATACTGTATTTACGTGGTGTTACACAGGGCAAATACTGTATTTACATGATGTTACACAGGGCAACTACTGTATTTACGAGGTGTTACACAGGGCAAATACTGTATTTACGTGGTATTACACAGGGCAAATACTGTATTTACGTGGTGTTACACAGGGCAACTACTGTATTTACATGGTGTTACACAAGGCAACTACTGTATTTACGAGGTGTTACACAAGGCAAATACTGTATTTACGTGGTATTACACAGGGCAAATACTGTATTTACATGGTGTTACACAAGGCAACTACTGTATTTACGAGGTGTTACACAAGGCAACTACTGTATTTACGTGGTGTTACACAGGGCAACTACTGTATTTACATGGTGTTACACAAGGCAACTACTGTATTTACGAGGTGTTACACAAGGCAAATACTGTATTTACGAGGTGTTACACAGGGCAAATACTGTATTTACGTGGTGTTACACAGGGCAACTACTGTATTTATATGGTGTTACACAAGGCAACTACTGTATTTACATGGTGTTACACAGGGCAACTACTGTATTTACGAGGTGTTACACAAGGCAAATACTGTATTTACGAGGTGTTACACAGGGCAAATACTGTATTTACGTGGTGTTACACAGGGCAACTACTGTATTTACATGGTGTTACACAAGGCAACTACTGTATTTACGAGGTGTTACACAAGGCAAATACTGTATTTACGTGGTATTACACAGGGCAAATACTGTATTTACATGGTGTTACACAAGGCAACTACTGTATTTACGAGGTGTTACACAAGGCAACTACTGTATTTACGAGGTGTTACACAGGGCAACTACTGTATTTACATGGTGTTACACAAGGCAACTACTGTATTTACGAGGTGTTACACAGGGAAAATACTGTATTTACGTGGTGTTACACAGGGCAAATACTGTATTTACATGGTGTTACACAAGGCAACTACTGTATTTACGAGGTGTTACACAAGGCAACTACTGTATTTACGAGGTGTTACACAGGGCAAATACTGTATTTACGTGGTGTTACACAGGGCAAATACTGTATTTACATGATGTTACACAGGGCAAATACTGCATTTACGTGGTGTTACACAGGGCAACTACTGTATTTACATGATGTTACACAGGGTAAATACTGTATTTACGAGGTGTTACACAGGGCAAATACTGTATTTACGTGGTGTTACACAGGGCAAATACTGTATTTACATGATGTTACACAGGGCAACTACTGTATTTACAAGGTGTTACACAGGGCAACTACTGTATTTACAAGGTGTTACACAGGGCAACTACTGTATTTACATGATGTTACACAGGGCAAATACTGCATTTACAAGGCGTCACACAGGGCAACTACTGTATTTACCAGGTGTTACACAGGGCAACTACTGTATTTACAAGGTGTTACACAGGGCAACTACTGTAATTACATGATGTTACACAGGGCAACTACTGTATTTACAAGGTGTTACACAGGACAAATACAGTATTTACAAGGTGTTACACAGGGCAACTACTGTATTTACATGATGTTACACAGGGCAAATACTGCATTTACGTGGTGTTACACAGGGCAACTACTGTATTTACATGATGTTACACAGGGTAACTACTGTATTTACAAGATGTTACACAGGGCAAATACTGCATTTACGTGGTGTTACACAGGGCAACTACTGTATTTACATGATGTTACACAGGGCAATTACTGTATTTACCAGGTGTTACACAGGGCAACTACTGTATTTACAAGGTGTTACACAGGGCAAATACTGTATTTACATGATGTTACACAGGGCAAATACTGCATTTACGTGGTGTTACACAGGGCAACTACTGTATTTACATGATGTTACACAGGGCAACTACTGTATTTACAAGGTGTTACACAGGGTAACTACTGTATTTACATGATGTTACACAGGGTAACTACTGTATTTACAAGGTGTTACACAAGGTAACTACTGTATTTACATGATGTTACACAGGGTAACTACTGTATTTACAAGGTGTTACCTAGGGCAACTACTGTATTTATATGATGTTACACTGGGTAACTACTGTATTTACATGATGTTACACAGGGCAACTACTGTATTTACATGATGTTACACTGGGCAACTACTGTATTTACATGATATTACACTGGGCAACTACTGTATTTACATAATGTTACACTGGGCAACTACTCTATTTACACGATGTTACACAGGGCAACTACTGTATTTACATGATGTTACACAAGGTAACTACTGTATTTACAAGGTTTTACACAGGGTAACTACTGTATTTACACGATGTTACACAGGGTAACTACTGTATTTACACGATGTTACACTGGGCAACTACTGTATTTACATGATGTTACACAGGGTAACTACTGTATTTACAAGGTGTTACACAGGGTAACTACTGTATTTACAAGGTGTTACACAGGGCAACTACTGTATTTACACGATGTTACACTGGGCAACTACACGTGTACGGGTGGGTGGGTGGGCCAATATCACTGCACGTGTATGGGTGGGTGGGTGGGCCAATATCACTGCACGTGTATGGGTGGGTGGGTGGGCCAATATCACTGCATGTGTACGGGTGGGTGGACCAATATCACTGCACGTGTACGGGTGGGTGGGTGGGCCAATACCACTGCACGTGTACGGGTGGGTGGGTGGGCCAATATCACTGCATGTGTATGGGTGGGCGGGTGGACCAATACCACTGTACATGTAGGGTTGGGTAGCCGGGTCACGTGTATGTGTGTGTGTTACACAAGGTAACTACTGTATTTACATGATGTTACACTGGGCAACTACTGTATTTACACGATGTTACACTGGGCAACTACTGTATTTACATGATGTTACACTGGGCAACTACTGTATTTACATGATGTTACACTGGGCAACTACTGTATTTACATGATGTTACACTGGGCAACTACAGTATTTACATGATGTTACACAGGGCAACTACTGTATTTACATGATGTTACACTGGGCAACTACTGTATTTACATGATGTTACACAGGGTAAATACTGTATTTACGTGGTGTTTCACAGGGCAACTACTGTATTTACAAGGTGTTACACAGGGCAACTACTGTATTTACATGATGCTACACAGGGTAACTATTTACAAGGTGTTACACAGGGCAACTACTGTATTTACGAGATGAAACAAAGTATAATTATTTATGTGCTACACAGTACAAATATTAATAAAATTTCATAAAGTAAAATTATTTACTAAATTTTACACAGGGCAACTACTGTATTTACATGGTGTTACAAGGTGCAATTAGTTAGGTTTTACGCAGTGCAACTATTTACAAAATGTCATATAGTAAAATTAATTACTACATTTTACTCAAGGAAACTACTGTATTTTAAAGGTGTTAAGCAATGCTACTACATTCAATATGTTGAATATTGCAATTATTTACAAGTTGTTTCAGTACAACTATTTACAAGATGTAACACAGTGCAACTATTTACAATGCATGACAGTACAACTATGCTACACAATGCAACAATTTACAAGGTGTTACTTAGTCTAGGTTCATATTTAATAACATTTCCTTTTTATTTAAAAAGGAGTTAAACTCGTATTATGGAATTCACATGACATTATATAACAAACTTATAATAATAATACAATTATTATAAGGATGCTCTTAATTAGGAGGTGAAAATTAGGAAATGTTCTTAACTTAAATACGTTGAGCTGTATCATACCAAGAAAGCTATTGTTTAAAAGCACGGCGTGAAGTATACAAGAATAATGTTCATTACTCTAATAAATTAACACTCAACTTTACTTTAGCTTTTCGTTATTTATAGCCAGGAAGACTTACCTTTTATAGGTGAGCTCTTTTTAATGAAATGCTCGTAAACAATTTACAGTCCTGAACAAAATTTGCATAAAGATTCTGCTCTTGACTAGTTTAAATCTAAATTAGGTCTAAGAATATAATCTTTAAAATAAAACAGAGAGTATAATAAATGTTTATTTTATACTTAAGTGAAAAATAAAAACTATTTTACTTGGAAAGTCAGAATATTAGGTGAAAAAGTATGACATTTTCTCTCATTCCAAGTTAGATCATGTCAAAAAAGCTATGTCTTCCGTTCAAACGTTAGAATCATAAGTGTATATTTAAAATTATTAATTCATATTATTGTTCATGTATTTTTTAAATATTTTCATATTTTTTCAATTGAGATGTTATACTAAACAAGCATGTGAAAAATGATTCTTCTCTAATAAACTAGCAATAGACTTCGTAAAACAACTAATAATTTGTTTGTAAGTACTGTAATTGAGTTTAAATGAATTTATCTGCACTTTAAGTTACATATTTAGAGTTTCTTTGCAAGACTTTTATGAAGCCATTTTATATTCATAAAACAATTTAAGTTGACTGTCTATACAAGATATGATCATAGCTACTTTACTATTTAGAAGTTCGTGGTAATATATTTGAATGAAGCAACTAATAAGAATATTATAGTATTTTGTAAATGTATAATTCAACTGTTGAACAATTAGCCACGATTAAATACCGTTAAATTACTGAAATAAATATCAGAGTTAACAAAATAAACTTAGATTGTTAAAAATTTACTCGAAGAATTTATTTAATAATGTAAAGTCCATCTTTTTACTAAATGTTAAGGATTTGTAATTAACCTGCAATTTGCTGGGGGCCAATCTATTAAACGATCATCCAAGACTTCCTTGCATGATGTGATAGGTTTACATTAATTATCGCAAATATTATACTGTAACATTTTTATTGCTAACTATATGCTTAAAGATTTCCATATAAGTAATACTTTTTCAAATTTAGAGCGATTAGGACATATGAATATAATTCTACATATATTTCGAAGGCATACATAGACAAGTTAATGAAATGTTTACTATAATAGCTAAGTAATTATGCCATTATTTGTTTGGTATATGATAAATGATTTCAAGGAATTTTAAATAAAATTTTCATGATTTAAGTAACAGGTCCTACTGTCTAACATTAGTAGTGTACACCTGGCTATAACAGGTTCTACTATCTAGCATTAGTAGTGTACACCTGGCTGTAACATGTCCTACTATCTAGCATTAGTAGTGTACACCTGGCTGTAACAGGTCCTACTATCTAGCATTAGTAGTGTACAGCTGGCTGTAACAAGTCCTACTATCTAGTATAATTAGTGTACACCTGGATGTAACAGGTCCTACTATCTAGCATTAGTGGTGTACACCTGGCTGTAACATGTCCTACTATCTAGCATAATTAGTGTACACCTGGCTATAACAGGTCCTACTGTCTAGCATTAGTAGTGTACACCTGGCTGTAACAGGTTCTACTATCTAGAATAATTAGTGTACACCTGTCTGTAACAGGTCCTACTATATAGCATTAGTAGTGTACACCTGGCTGTAACAGGTCCTACTATCTAGTATAATTAGTGTACATCTGGCTGTTTAGGTCCTACTATCTAGCATTAGTAGTGTACACCTGGCTGTAACAGGTCCTACTATCTAGCATTAGTAGTGTACAGCTGGCTGTAACAGGTCCTACTATCTAGCATAATTAGTGTACACCTGGCTGTAACATGTCCTACTATATAGCATTAGTAGTGTACACCTGGCAATAACAGGTCCTACTATATAGCATTAGTAGTGTACAGCTGGCTGTAACAGGTCCTACTATCTAGTATAATTAGTGTACATCTGGCTGTTTAGGTCCTACTATCTAGCATTAGTAGTGTACACCTGGCAATAACAGGTCCTACTATCTAGTATAATTAGTGTACACCTGGCTGTTTAGGTCCTACTATCTAGCATTAGTAGTGTACACCTGGCAATAACAGGTCCTACTATCTAGTATAATTAGTGTACACCTGGCTGTTTAGGTCCTACTATCTAGCATTAGTAGTGTACACCTGGCAATAACAGGTCCTACTATATAGCATTAGTAGTGTACAGCTGGCTGTAACAGGTCCTACTATCTAGTATAATTAGTGTACATCTGGCTGTTTAGGTCCTACTATCTAGCATTAGTAGTGTACACCTGGCTGTAACAGGTCCTACTATCTAGCATTAGTAGTGTACAGCTGGCTGTAACAGGTCCTACTATCTAGCATAATTAGTGTACACCTGGCTGTAATAGGTCCTACTATCTAGCATTAGTAGTGTACAGCTGGCTGTAACAGGTCCTACTATCTAGTATAATTAGTGTACACCTGGCTGTAATAGGTCCTACTATCTAGTATAATTAGTGTACACCTGGCTGTAATAGGTCCTACTATCTAGTATAATTAGTGTACACCTGGCTGTAATAGGTCCTACTATCTAGCATTAGTAGTGTACAGCTGGCTGTAACAGGTCCTACTATCTAGTATAATTAGTGTACACCTGGCTGTAATAGGTCCTACTATCTAGCATAAGTAGTGTACGGTAAAGTAAACTGAAGGCCACACGTGCCAAGTTATTGTTCATGTGGGTCATAATTGAAAAGTAATTTGCTATAAATATAATATTTAGAATATACTTTTGTTAAGTTTTAGCCCATTCAATACGGAGACTATAAACATTGTTGATAGAGTTTGATTTATTTTCACAGCTGGAATTTCCCAGTGGAATGGGTATTGTCGATTCTCTGTTCAAGTTTAAATGGATTTTATTCATTCTGAAACAGAATATAGACCTATATACCCTGTTATTTTATCATATATACTTTTAAAAGTACAAACTAAGAATATTTTATTGTTCATCACCCAATATACTTTTATTTTATTGTTAATCATCCAATAAACTTTCATTTTATAGTTCATCATCCAATATAATTTCATTTTATTATTCACCATCCAATATACTTTCATTTTATTGTTCATCACCTAATATACTTTCATTTTATTATTCATCATCCAATAAACTTTCATTTTATTGTTCATCACCCAATATACTTTCATTTTACTGTTCATCACCCATAAACTTGCTTTTTATTGTTCATCACCCAATATACTTTTATTTTACTGTTCATCACCCAATATACTTTCATTTTACTATTCATCTTCCAATATACTTTCATTTTATTTTCTATCATCAAAATACATTGTTTAATGTACTACTTGATTGACTAACTAAGTAGTTATATGGACAGTTATAAATTGTATGCATACAATATAAATTTCATTAGAAGCGTATACATTATTGCTTTAATGTCTTTGACTGTATAACTTACTGTTAATGTCATAATATACGAACTGAGTGATCCCAGGGAACCTATAACATATGAAAATGTTTACTAAACGATTTGGAATATGCATTTAAATGGGCGAATGGAATTAAATACTCAGAAAAGCCCTGTAGTAATATCAAAGACACACTATGTAGTTTAAATATTTAAGTTTACATTAAAAATGTTAAAAAATAACGTTAAAACTGTAATATAAGTAGTTATCTCAAAATTTGATAGCTTGATTAAATAAGAAAAGCAATTCCATATAGATTGGTTTTGTTTTATTTGTTGTTTTTCAGGTATCTGTACTGTGGTAGTACGTCAGGTATTTTTACTGTGGTAGTACGTCAGGTATCTGTACTGTGGTAGTACGTCAGGTATTTGTACTGTGGTAGTACGTCAGGTATCTGTACTGTGGTAGTACGCCACGGTACCAATTTACTGTAATTAACATAATCTCTTCTGCAACATGGAATAGAAAATCAGTTTAGTCAGGGATAGGCCAGTTTCGTGAAACTGTTTATTCCTTCAGCGATGCATATATTTAGGATCTTGCTCATTTTCTATTTGTAATCTCATATTAAAGTTATATTGGTGATTAATAAGAGTGATATTTATCAGGTTGTCTAAATAAACAGTCCGTCGGTCAGAGTTAAAAGTTACTAAGCTTCGGGACGTATATTATTTATTTTACAAATACAGTATATATTCTACGTTCATTTGATTTGAACTAAAATCCTGCTAATCAAATCACTTAGCGAACAGTACCTTCCATCTGATACTAAGTATAGTTGCCGACTGTTTAAAGTTTGTAACTCATTCTTACAATGTAAAGTTGTCATAAGTAATTTCAGTAATTGTTATAAATAAACTTCTAAAATCTATGCAATAACCAACTTTCACTTGTTCTTTTACCTAGTATTAAATCAAATACTTGGGTTTACTTATCTACGGTTACCAACTAATAAAGATTTTTACAAGGTACAGCCATTTTGTTAGTTGTTGTTACTGTCTAGTTTTATTATTGACCCTGAATGATTTTATTCATTCTTAGTTTTAATTGCACAAAATGTATTATGAATATTTTAATTGAAACTGCTTGGTGATTATTTAAATTGTCGATCCCAGTTTTATTATGAGCATATGTTGTTAATAAACATTTGCAAAGCACAAATTTCCAATTTTAAATGTAAGCTTACATACAAACGATGAAAATCATAATCAATTTGTCAAATAATAGGAAGTTATATCATGTCCATTAATAATGGTAGGTAATACATACTTGGACTGGTATTTTATTTGAAAATATACATATATGGGTCTATATATTAACTGATATCTGCATTATTAAATGTATTTTAATTTATGTATGAGTTAAAAAAGTATCAACAAGTATCATTAGGTTGATGTATGATATAGAAGTATTACTTATATAATAATACAATTTGTATTGTAACCTATAGGCCTACGTATACAGAAGCTCGATTTATAATTGTTTAGTGAAACGTGTTTAATATTGTTTAAATTATAAATTGGTTTAAGAAGTTGAAATATTTGGCTTTTAAAATGCTACCATGAGAATACCTTAGAAAAGGGACGACATGTTCCATTATTGTCACAAGAATGTCTGGCCTTTAAATTGTGTCACAGGAACTTGGATGTACGTACAGACATTTTTGTGACAAGTACTGATAGTTACAGACTTGAGTGAACGCGGATTCGTCCAGCGTACAGCGATGCGTCACATCTAGTATCTAAAATATTGAAGGCGTTTTTATGTTTATTACGACAACTAACATATGTGACCTAACTAATGTATGTAGTGCACATTTAAAATTAAACAAAAACCAATATTTTACAGTTTTGTATATTTTATAAACGTAAAAAAGTTTTATTTCGAAGTAAAATAAAGCACTTTATGTGTAGTTCAACTGTAAACCCTTGTTGTATGTTTAAGTGGAACTGATATGTTCACGTAATAATGTTCCTTGATAAACACAGTAAGTTATTTTTAAACAATATTATATTATTAAATTGTTATGCTAACATGACCTTTGCTTGAAGATAGACTACGGAGTTTTTTCACGACACGATATTAAAATATACATATAAAAACGTTCAGGTTAAAAATAAGTGATAAAGTTGTACAGGGTTGGTTTTCACAAATTAATTAAGATTTGCTAAATAATGTATCAATTTGATAAAGTGTTACTATCTGTAAAAAAGCTTTAAATAGACAATATTTAATCGTGCGACTTAATAGGGTTAGGTAAGGGGCCGCGTTCATTCAAGTCTGTAACTATCAGTATGTTCCATCACGTCACAAGAAAGTCTGGCCTTTGAATTGATGTCACAGGAACTTGGCTGTACATACATTCTTGTGACAAGTATGTTCCATCACGTCACAAGAATGTCTGGCCAATGAATTGATGTCACAGGAACTTGGCTGTACATACATTCTTGTGACAAGTATGTTCCATCACGTCACAAGAATGTCTGGCCAATGAATTGATGTCACAGGAACTTGGCTGTACAGACGTTCCTTTCTGTCCTGGAAATAGTAACCACATTATTTAACTACACATTCATTTATTTTAGGAATGTATTTTTATTTACTCTCTCAAATATGACTTTTATCTTAAACACATTTCAAAACAATATTTAATAACAATATTATAGAGCTTACAGCATGTAAGTGATTGAAACGGTTAAGTGCATTTGTTTTATTATACAACATTATTTATACAACAAATTAAGTGTGTTTGTGGTTGACTAGGACATGTTAGTAAACCTTTTTACCATCCTTTTTTTCAGTTAGTTGTTTATACTCGTAGAAATAATTCATTTCTGCAAAATCAAAACGTGATTAAAATGTAAATGCAACACAATTTTTTTAGTGTTATTTATTTTCATTAAATATACTTTTTAGTTACAAAAAACCCTTGTGGGACCCATAATAATTAGTATTGTCATAAACATACATTGTCATGATTGAGAAAAAATATGAATATTCAAGGAATTCCATGATATAAATGATATTTTATAAATATGTCTTGTGCGCACAATAATATTGTAATAAGTGCTGTAATAAATTATTTAAATATATATTACAATACTAATATCTTTTTTAAAATTATAAAATAACTGTGGAATACTCTTAGCAAAAATGTAAGTTGCCTTTTCCCCTCCTTTTCATACCTGTATATCTTGCCCCTCAAACATTGAATTTAGTGAGATAACACGGAAAAATATGTTCACGGTTCATTAATGACGTATGGAGGCCATTTGCACAGTTATATCAGAGTCAACACAACAGCTGATCACAAATTACGAAGTTGCGTTTAATCTCGCCTAAGGGGTCAGATTTTGACACAAAGCACAAAATATTGTTAATGTTTTATTGTATAAAATCAGGTTAGGAAGGTTAGTGAAAAGTTTATTTTAATGAAAAAATAATCTAATTAGAAACTAAATAATAGAATGGCGTTAAGCGTAAAAAATGTCAAATAGAGATTTTGGTTCTACTATACAATTGCCGTTTGTTTTTTGTCTATTATAGATGAATTTTCCTTTCTTCAAAACAATTACCCCTGTAAATATAAGATAATTTTGTACAACCTTTTTTTATTTTTTAGGTTTGGAGGCATCTATAAAGAGCATATTTAAATTGTTTGTGATAATAGCTGCAAATGAATAAATAACATCTATTTCCTACATAAACTATATTCACAGAATAAAACTTTTAAAATTCTCAGGATTAAAATAATAAATACTAAAAATAATCGTTGCATCAAATTATATCTAAAAGATTTCTCGTCTGGCTGCCACTATGCAAAATGAGGGCGCCAAGTAATAACGTAAGTGTCAAAAGTCACACAACGAGCGAATGAACTTAGTTTTAATAACGAAGCAAACCATTGTTCCTTAATGAAACATTGTTCCCATTGTTTAGGGCCATTTACCCTTACATGCCACCTACTGGATTGCACTAATTGGTTTTTCCCATTCAACTTTACACTCTCGTCGAGATAACAGGCCGTTACTTTAACTGTTTATATAGATTATGCATCTCTATGATTTTAAAGCATCTTACGCAAATTCGGAAAGAAATTAATTGTTTGTGAAACCTAGTAAACTTTACTTTTTAATCTTACATTATTGCAATGCAGCAACTGAACAATTTCCTAAAAAAATTAACAACAATATATCATATTTCAAATGTAGTATAGTTGTATTTGTATTTCAAATGTATTGTATTTCAAATGTAGTATAGTTGTAATTGTAAAGTATTTGGCAAGCTTATTTAGGTTTTTACAACAAAACCGCCTTGTTTCTGCTGTTAGCATTTACGAACTGTGAATGAACATTTAGGTTTACTAATTTAACTAGGGTTACTTACCCAATACCGTCAACGATTCTAGTGATGCTTAGTAATTGTTGATTACTATAGTTTCGACCTCATTGGGTCATTATCAAATCATACAAGACGTCAGTTTCACAATCTCACTTCTGACTTGAAGTTTGTCAATTGCATGTAATTTAAATGTAATAATAAAACTGTGGACTTGTAACACATATTCACATTAACATTTATACACATCTATATACTTTACATTTAGCACACTGACACGTATTAAAACTTGTTGCCGGCCGGCGTTGCGATACCAAACTGACTGGTTTGCATGTTATCAGTTATCACTACCCCTCCCCAATTCTTTGTTGTCCTGTGTTTAAAGACCTGTCTGATGATAACTCAATAATTCTATTAAATAATATATGGGAACCGTAGTTTAATTTTTCGTTAAGGGTGTCATTTGGATGGTATTTGTATGATTTGTATATTTCCAGTTCCTCTAATGTGTTAAGGAATTGGCTTTTTTTGCATTTATGTATTATTTCCAGATTTTCACTGAAACTATGGGCATTATGATTGTTTTTAATTAGATGCTCAGCAAAAGTTGATTTCTGTTGGCTATGCTATGGTTGGGTTTAGGCAGGTGTTCTTTAAATCTAGTTTCAAAGTTTCTACCTGTTTGGCCGACATAGAATTTCAGACAGTCAGAGCATTTGAGTTTGTACACGCCAGTAGATGTTGACAGAGGCTTTTTTCCTTATTTGACTGGTTAACCAGTTTACCTAATTTATTCGATGTTCTGTAAGCTAATACAATGCCATGGGGTTTTAATTCACGTTGTAGGATATAGTTTATTATCAAACAGGTAGAAACTTTGAAACCACCTGCCTAAACCCAACCATAGCATAGCCAACAGAAATCAACTTTTGCTGAGCATCTAATTAAAAACAATCATAATGCCCATAGTTTCAGTGAAAATCTGGAAATAATACATAAATGCAAAAAAAGCCAATTCCTTAACACATTAGAGGAACTGGAAATATACAAATCATACAAATACCATCCAAATGACACCCTTAACGAAAAATTAAACTACGGTTCCCATATATTATTTAATAGAATTATTGAGTTATCATCAGACAGGTCTTTAAACACAGGACAACAAAGAATTGGGGAGGGGTAGTGATAACTGATAACATGCAAACCAGTCAGTTTGGTATCGCAACGCCGGCCGGCAACAAGTTTTAATACGTGTCAGTGTGCTAAATGTAAAGTATATAGATGTGTATAAATGTTAATGTGAATATGTGTTACAAGTCCACAGTTTTATTATTACATTTAAATTACATGCAATTGACAAACTTCAAGTCAGAAGTGAGATTGTGAAACTGACGTCTTGTATGATTTGATAATGACCCAATGAGGTCGAAACTATAGTAATCAACAATTACTAAGCATAACTAGAATCGTTGACGGTATTGGGTAAGTAACCCTAGTTAAATTAGTTACTAAAACGATTCTGGAGGCAAAAAATATGAATAAATTTAGGTTTAGTTTGAATTTTGACGATTCATTTTATTACACTACTTTACCGCAATTATAAATTTATGTATCATTTATACTTTTCAATTATTCATGCTATGCTTCAAAATGTAGTCATATATGTTTCTTTATAGCTGTAAAATGCACTACTATTGTCTTAAGGTAAATATTTATTTAAATATACGTTTAATTAAAATTAAATGTGTGCATTAGTTAGTAAATGTGTTGTATGGACCGTTCGTCCACAAGAAATCATAGATGACGGGTTTTGCCCACTTATAAATAAATGTCCATTGTACACAAAAATGTATCTACTTATGTTAGATTTTAAAGAAATGCTTTGTGAAAACCCTTGGTTGTGCTCAATAAATAGTTTAATAGCTACACAGGTAGAAGATTATATTTAAGAAGTTATATTAAAATAAACATTTAAATACTAACAAATAAATAACTAACATATCATAATAATATAAATAGGGAAAATAATAAAAAAAAAAAAAAAAAAAAAAAAAAAACACATGAAAGATAGTACGAGATATTTCCCTTCCAATCAAAGATTACCCTACTGTACTCAACGTGTGGCGACGTGTCTTGTCTCATATGCTACTGTCAAATCTAGAACCAAAGCTTCCTGATGCCGAGGCTGATCTCTACTGACATTTCTGGTAGTTTCAAATGCTATTTAACCAACTTTTAAAGTTAACACGCTCTAACAAACAGTTATTGTAAAATCCTTGCAATGTTTTTCCAATTGAAAAGAAAAATATGAAACAAACGTATAAGATTTTTCGTGGATTTTCAATGGATACTGAACTGTATCTTGATTCTATTCGTGACAGTAACCTACGGGACCAGATACTTCACTGCAGATAGATCACTTAGGCGTACCTTTCATTGAAAGAGAAATACCCATCAGCCATCACGTATTATATTACATATGACTTCTATTGACTTGAATTCACCAATGCAGTGTTTGGATTGCAGTTTGCTAAGTTTAAAGCTGCACTTCAAATCGAAATAAACCATAACTAGGGACCTATTTTTAATACGGAAATAATAAAGATATATTTAAAGGATTATATTGGAACCACTTTTTTCAAATGTAGACCATGTCTTAATACTTCAAACTATAATAATATTTAAAACTATTTAATATTAAAACATGTCTATATATGACATAAATAGTTGTGCTTCAAAGTCAGCTCAAGTGGCTATAACTGAATTGCTTCTTTTAATGCAATTTATGTATTATAATATAAGCAATTTATTAACATATATTTCATACTCAATAAGCAAAAAGTTTAATTTGATGAAAATGTTCAAAATAACAAATGTTGGTTTTTGGTAAATATTATTTTGTCCAAGTCTCCTATGGTAGGAAATGAGAACATATATCTTACAATATGTATACCTTTATGAAATTTCTTTCTATTAATTGATCTGGATAAATTAAATATATTACGTCAAATACTGCAATATGAATAACGATGATGAAAAAACCAAACAATGACAAACTTATGACATATAATACGCTGCAAACATTTCCAGACTGAATATAAATCAACAAACAAGTATTCCCACCAGGAGATAGATGTATAATCATCCAGGATTAGTGACACACAGGTCAGGATTCACTCTCATTGACCATTTCAACGGACGCAAGCTATTTGAATTGCCTCTGGGAATAGTTTCATTGGGATGTTTATTGCCTTTGTGTATTTAAAAGGGCGGATATTTTACATAGGACATTTTTGGCCAAACACTTCTTCAATTTAAAAAGTTCATCAAAAATTGTCATAAAACAATCCAACGCACTCCTCCGACACTTACAACGACAAACTTCGATAAATGTTTATAGTAGCCATGCGTTGCAGTGATTCAGCATCTGTAAAGGAAAGATCAGTTTAACCACTACTTTGGATAAAATTTTTTTTACAGATTAACTATTTAACAAAAGATATGCTAACCAATATAAGTGGTGTTACAGCTACAGGATTATCCTCAAACCATTGCATTTTTCGAACACAACAATAACTTGTGAATAAAGGTAAAATAGAAAATATACAAAACTGTGAGCATGATTAGGGTTCATAAACAATGCATTTTGTCCATAGTTATGAGGCCATCAGGTATGCCCAGTACGGCAATGTTATAAGACATTTGTTTGTAATCCAACAGCTGATCTATATGTGGTGTGAAGGGAAACATTACGTAACTGTAGGAGAAGCGATGAAGGAGGAGATACTTGAACTGTTCTGTTAGCAATGTCCTATTGTTAAGGTTTGTCTAGAGTGATTTAATAATGGAAAGAGTTCAATTCAGTTGCCAACAAACTTTCACCGTCATGTAGATTTCGTTGCACCATTACTTAAAACTTTTGTAACATTTGTATCATGTTACTTTAATAAAATATATACAATAGGTAAACTGTATAAAGTATAATTTCAGTGACGACTTAGTGGAATATACACCCATTATATTCCCAAGTCTACAATAATAAAATAGTAAAATTAAACAGAAAGTCACACAAACATACTGAATGTGGCGTAAACCTTTATTGCATTACCTGACACAACTGCTACAAGATCCACTGAGGGTGTCCACAAGTGTACAGTTGTTTATAGTACATTATACAGAAAGTCACACAAACATACTGAATGTGGTGTAAACCTTTATTGCATTACCCGACACAACTGCTACAAGATCCACTGAGGGCGTCCACAAGTGTACAGTTGTTTATGGTACATTATACAGAAAGTCACACAAACATACTGAATGTGGCGTAAACCTTTATTGCATTACCTGACACAACTGCTACAAGATCCACTGAGGGCGTCCACAAGTGTACAGTTGTTTATGGTACATTAAACAGAAAGTCACACAAACATACTGAATGTGGAGTAAACCTTTATTGCATTACCTGACACAACTGCTACAAGATCCACTGAGGGCGTCCACAAGTGTACAGTACAGTTGTTTATGGTACATTATACAGAAAGTCACACAAACATACTGAATGTGGTGTAAACCTTTATTGCATTACCTGACACAACTGCTACAAGATCCACTGAGGGCGTCCACAAGTGTACAGTTGTTTATGGTACATTATACAGAAAGTCACACAAACATACTGAATGTGGTGTAAACCTTTATTGCATTACCTGACACAACTGCTACAAGATCCACTGAGGGCGTCCACAAGTGTACAGTTGTTTATGGTACATTATACAGAAAGTCACTCAAACATACTGAATGTGGTGTAAACCTTTATTGCATTACCCGACACAACTGCCACAAGATCCACTGAGGGCGTCCACAAGTGTACAGTTGTTTATGGTACATTATACAGAAAGTCACACAAACATACTGAATGTGGTGTAAACCTTTATTGCATTACCCGACACAACTGCTACAAGATCCACTGAGGGCGTCCACAAGTGTACAGTTGTTTATGGTACATTATACAGAAAGTCACACAAACATACTGAATGTGGTGTAAACCTTTATTGCATTACCCGACACAACTGCTACAAGATCCACTGAGGGCGTCCACAAGTGTACAGTTGTTTATGGTACATTATACAGAAAGTCACACAAACATACTGAATGTGGCGTAAACCTTTATTGCTTAAAATATATTAAATTGAAGAAAATATGCTTCAGAATATTTGTATTAGTTTGGGAAGTGTAGATTCCAGTTGGTGATTCACGACTGGTTACAATATCAAGTTTCTTATAAAAACAAATACAATAGAATTATATTAGTCTATATTGTTACATAACAAAAATGTTAGCCATTGGTGTGGTTAGGACTAAATCTTACTTCTTTCTAACATTGAATATTTAGAATTATTTAGAATAAAATACTTTTTACTTTACACCCGATATTGTAATTCAATATCTGATCTACGCATTGCCAATGCCACGAAATTAGATTGCTGCAATAGCTATTTCCGAGATCTGACAGTTGCATTCTTGTAACGCAATTTGTCCTGACTGTGTGTTTAACTCTATTGTTGTGGATCTGTTTGACAGACGTACAAGTAAATTTAAAATTGCTCTCTCTAAGTTGAAAAATAATTCATTTCGTTGAATTCAGATCCCTATTGTATTACTTTGTTTTTTACTATTAGTAGATTACCTTCTTCATTAATTGTGACGTTGGTGAAAAACATATAAAAAAAGCTTTTCCATAGTTTAATACTGTCTTGTTATTTTAATTCTGTTTCTTATATTTCAGGATATCTAATAGGGCTCTTCTTCAGGGGTTTCTTCTTTTTATTTGTACAATAATTATTATTTAATTTAAGCCACTAGAGAACGAGAGGGGATTCTTACCCCTCAAAACATCGTATAGTTAAAAAACACTGACTTGCTGTGGAAGTTTAACTGAATTAAGGCGTAATAGTGATGAATATAGATGTCAAATATAGTTATATAAATGTAAAAGAGGTAGAATGATAATATTTTCAAGATATTTACTTTTCATTAAACATAGTCTGATGGTATTATTTTTCATGTGCATTATTTTGCTATTAACTTCTATTAACTGATGTAATACAAATTTCATAACATTTCATAACAGTTAAACATTTGAAATATAATCATAAAGTGGTTTGTAAATATCATTAATACAGATATATAGGAACTTATCTATACCTGAATATTTAGACTTGGTACGTTATAACATATACATATTTATTTATACATAAATAAATAAAGTATATCTTTAACTCTACCATTTCCGAAGTAGTGTTATAGTTCAAAATGACGTACAGTCATTAAATGACCAAGTGTATAATGAGTCAACACAACCTATCAGGGGTGTTCTACTGTAAACAAGCTTAGTGTCCGTCACATTGTTACCTGCAGGGTTTTAGGGCTTTCTGTAGCATATTTCACCTTATGTCAAGACCTGACATGACACACACTCCAGGCGTATTAAAACTTTTCCTTTACAAAGCTGGATGGTTAATTTCAAACATTGTTACATTCGGGTAACATACAGTAATTAGAGAGTGAGGGAGAAGTTTGGCACATTTGAATTATCTATGCATTACCTTAAGTATTTTGCTAATATCCATATGAGGACTAGATGTTTAATAATTTATTATATTTTATGTAATATACGTAACTTCAATGAGTTTGTTAGATTATGTCCATGCCTCCAAATTAACAAGTATATCAATAGATTAATTTTGATAATTTGACGATACATTATCAAGTTTTCTCAAAATGCGTGCTTGTTAAAATAGTGATGTTGAGGTTAAAAAACAATGTTTGTTGTTGTTACCGTAAAAATTCAATAATGCCCTATACATGCTAGTATTACGTTTTGAGTTTTATGTGGAGGGGTGCCCTATTGATTGTGATGGGAAGGAGAGGGTTCATAACAAAAGCTAATCATTGGATTCAGAGTAACATTAAATAATATTTTTAACCATTATATATAAAAAATGTAATTCACATGACATTTTTCTGTTACTAATCAAAATAAATTGGAGTAGATAGAAACTAATAAATTTTACGCTAAACTAACATTTAGAACTATTAAACGTAATTTAAATATTTTGTATCATAAGCGCCTTAACCAAGTAAATTATTTAACTTTTTTTTTAATAAACCTTACTAAACACTATTGGTCCTTTCAGATTGTACATTTCCATACAACTCCTAGCTATTCGAGTTCAACTAAGTGAGACCTGCAACAGTTGCTAGGGAAATGAGAAGTGAATCATGTATGATGCAACTCTGATTGAATCCGTCTACTCTACTCCAGCACGAGTTACTGATACACTACAATAGAGTTTCTGCATGGCCAATGCCAATGGGGTTACAATGTTGAACTACTGGGAGCTGTTGTTTAGCAGTAGCAAAATTTCTAATATTTTATTGTTACAAATTCAGCATATAAATGGCAATCAATTTTATGGTTATGAAAATGCATGTTCATGGTATTTTGTGCACCTCAGTATACATTTATAATAACGTTAGAACCAGCTTATTTGTCAAGTATTTGTAATGAATGTACTAGTTTATGAATACAAACGATTAAAATATTTTTTTAACTGAGTTATGGTATTTATGTTTAAGAAACGTTTCTTTATTTATTTTTATCTGTTGGTACCTTACATAAATACTTGTATAGTTATTATTGAAACTGGTAAATAAATAATACTATTTTACAGCTTACAGGGTGTGAAGAAAATTACAAAAAACTGATATTTTAATCTTATTTTCAGTAATGTACAAATAGAGTGGAACAAAGGATTTGATACTTATATATACAAAAATATGTTAGGAACAAACATTAGCGATGAGGAATCACCTGGTAGTTATATGATTTGTTCAATGTTACCTCTTTTTTTGCAAGCAACAATCGTCGTTCGATTGACAGAATCTATCCCAACATTGCCCTGATCTGATGATACGCTTTTTTAATGCACTTAATTAAATTTTTAAATAATCTTACTAAAGTTATTTTGTTAGAGATATTAGGTACACACAAGTCTGTAGACCTATTATATTTTCTATCTGTGGGTTTCAAAATTATGAATGAAATACGGAAAATTTTCAACACAAAATATGATATACATTAACTGTCTTCAAAATAAAGAAGTACAACTAATCAATAAAGTAAGTGGCCAAGGTACGTGTAGACTGATTCCACCATTTAAGTATAGTAAAGTCATCGCCAATAATACTTTACAAACCGACTGTAAAGGCAAATCTGTCATATAATTTGAACAAAGTTTATGGGTTTCTTATGGCCCCAGATGAATTTGTAGTACTGTAATTTATAATATAATTCATTTATCACATTGTTATAAATACTGACTGTATAGCCAATTTGTTACATAAATATTTGTTTTGCCAATTGATATAAATAGTACAATATTTAGAATAATCTCAGCATAGCAAAAATTGTTTTTTCCTCAAAACTCTCATCTCCAAGTATTTTTCAAACCTATTCTAGATCAACTATTGAGCCACAACAGTTAAAACAAGTTATGCTAGGCAACTCTTGGGTCCGTTATAGTTAAAACAAGTTATGCTAGGCAACTCTTGGGTCCGTTATAGTTAAAAAAAAGTTATGCTAGGCAACTCTTGGGTCCGTTATAGTTAAAACAAGTTATGCTAGGCAACTCTTGGGTCCGTTATAGTTAAAACAAGTTATGCTAGGCAACTCTTGGGTCCGTTATAGTTAAAACAAGTTATGCTAGGCAACTCTTGGGTCCGTTATAGTTAAAACAAGTTATGCTAGGCAACTCTTGGGTCCGTTATAGTTAAAACAAGTTATGCTAGGCAACTCTTGGGTCCGTTATAGTTAAGCGATAAGAATTTATTGTAAGGTATTAGAGATTTTAAATGTGTTAGCTAATATAAAATAGTAATGAGCCGATCGGTTAGTTACATTTTAAGGCCATAATTCATAACTTAATAAATATTAAAGTTAGACGTTTTGGTTTATTTGTGGATGATTTTTAAAACGTGTTGGAAAATATTATCAAATTAGTTTCGTGAGATCACCTTTTATTAACTAGTCATTCGTTTCATCAGAGAGTTGATTGTGCCATCTAATGGCTGATTGGTTTAGGCGTCTGTCAACTAAAATACCGCTAAGAATAACTGTCCTACTAAAAATACAGCTTTACAGTCTTGATTTATCTCAAAGTTTTACTTGTAATAATTTACTGCAGTTCTACATGGGTAAAAGTAGACTGACTGAAGATTACTTATATCAAATTAATTTAATAATTTTTTCCCTCTAAAAATTATTTTAAAAAATCAACACCACTGTACGTGTATGGGCGTGCGGGTGGGTCAATACCACTGTACGTGTTTGGGTAGGTTTGTGAGTGGGTCAATACCACTGTACATGTATAGGTGGCGGGTGGATCAATACCATTGTACGTGTATGGGTAGGCGGATGGGTTGACCTACATTGGGTTATTAAACATTGGGTAGCTTCACGGGACCCAATGTTAAATAAACCCCAATTCATAAATTATATTGGAGAGCCAGTTGCATCTACGTCCTTGTCCGGGCGTGCTGGAGTTGTGCGGCTCATGACCTAGGGTGCTTAAAGGGATGCTCGAGTTGCGCGCAGTGCCCAAGAGAGCCATAAAACTAGTGCTCAAGTTGCGCGCAGCTACCTGCAGCCGTAACCTCAACGAAATGACTAAAGTTTACAATGCTCTAATAATTAATACTCATACTGAAACCAAGTTTCTCTACAATGAATTAAATACAAAATATTATATACATTAATTAAATATAAATAGTAAGTAATAATATAAAACAATTCCCTATATCTTAAATGTGTAATTTAATCTTGGTTTTTGACATCCATAAAGTATAGCATTCAACAAATGTAGGGTCTATTATTTTGTCCTTTGTACTTGATGTTTCTCTGTGAAACATAAATTAAAATACAAACTAAGATTATTTTTATTAAATGAGTATAATTATTCTAAGAAACTTTTAGAGCATGTTATACTGTTTTAATGAGATTTATAATCAATCTATATTAGTCAAATTGAATTAGTTTAAAAGTGCAAAACCATTCAACAGAACAGAAAAAGTTTAATGCTTCTCTAAAAAATGTTTTCTTTTCAGATATCTTCATTATATTAAAGATAAAAAAAAAAATCATTGTCTTATCATTGGAATCCATGCATATATGGAACTGAACAACTGCATTCAAAAATTTCAAGAACTAAACCTTAACACTAATTCGTCTAAGTCCAATTTCATGAAGTTCTGTTTACGGAAGTCAGATTCCGAAGGAAATTTGACAGTGGCAATAGATGAAAATGAAATTGAGGAGTTAAATTCAACTAAATTCCTCGTAATATACCTAGATCGGGGTTTGACTTGGAATATACATGTTGACAGTCTTTGCAAAAAGCTTTCATCAAGCATTTATGTTTTGAGAAACTTAGCAAAATTTTGCCCTAACCATATAATGATGACAGCTTATCATGGTTTAGTTTACAGTCATCTCTCATATTTGTGGGGAGGCTGCTCTGCCACAAACCTGACCAGAATATTTAGAATTCAAAAAATGGCAGTTAGAATAATTAGCAAATTACATTATAGAGAGTCGTGTAGGCCAGTATTTAAACGGTTAAACCTGCTGACGTTGCCTTGCCTCTATATTTTAGAGACAGCAACATATTGTATGTTTAAAACTGCACTGACAAGAGGCAGAGATATTCACAATCATCATACTAGAAGCAGGGATATATACAGAATTGGAAATCACAGGACGGTAGTCTACGAACACCTACCCTCACAGATTGGTGTTCGTATAATTAACAGACTCCCAGAATGTATTAAAAATGCTACAACGCCCAAGGCGTTTAAGAACCGTCTCAAGAAATGTTTGGCCAAACTGGCATTTTATAGTGTAGACGAGTTTTTTTCATATAATTGGGAAGCCACTGAAATTTAAAATTGATACTGGAGGACATTTTGGAGGTATAATTGGCGAATGAATGGGAATTTGGGTGCGTGAAAAAAAATGTATGTTTGAAAGTGTTATTGTGATTGAATGGATGGCAAATTTTATTTTATTTATTAATGACTATTGCGAAACAATTTTGTCAATTGTTAACAAGATGCAATAAAAAATATATTATTATTATTATTATCAATATATTTTTTTAATATGTTTGAAAATTCAAGGATAATGTTTAATCTTCCTTCAAGATAGTATAATAATTATTGAAAAAAGATTTGAATGTCTATCAAAAACAACAAAAATAACTAATTTGTTTGTATTGTATTTGTTAAATAATTTAAAATAATGTACAGTAATAGGTTACATTTTAATTTATTTAACGATATTTTCTGTTACAGTAAAAAGCATATAACAGAACTTACCGCTTTAATACTGCACATTGTAGGCCTATTTGTAACCCCGATAACCGAGAAGGTGTAAGCACAGAATAAGCAGATATAAGTTTAGTGCTTTTCGGAAACAGACCAATGGCAATTCAATGTATTTACGGTGGGTTGTGGTATTTACAGAAATATTTCGTTTGCACAGCCCCATAGTCTATAAGTTGCATCTTTGAGCGGCCAAGACTGGACGGCCTACCTGAGATCGGCATTGCACGCAACTCGAGCACTGGTTTGGGGCCTCTCTGGGACACTGCAATTAACGCAGGTAGGAATGCGCGCAACTCGTTAACAGCCCCTTGACCCTTGAATGTGAGAAGGAGGTGGCTAGTGCCGTTCAGAGGGTTCACAAAAATAACCTGTGACGCCAATGGCTTGTCTGTATGGCTTTTAAAATGATGCTTTCAGCACTTTACTCAATCCACACACAAAATTTATAAATTTTCCATTTGAAACAGGACGTTTTCCGTTTACAGCTGTAGACAATTATCCTTGATGGTTTTGTTGGTGGTGCGATTGACTCTGATCACCAAAGCTCATCGTATTGTCATTTACGCCAAGGTATTTTTCCGTAGGGTTTCTTTCAATATTGAGATCTCCTACGGCCGTTGGAATGCACCTCTTTGTGAAAGAATCTCCTCCGTCCTGCTGAGCAAAGTTACATGCTGTTAACTTTGATTTTCACTGAAATAATAGCAGCACAGTTGTCAGCGTAGCCAACAAGACGATTACCATCTGGTATACACTACTCCTTAGAAGGCTATCATATGAGGATTACCAGAGATCTGGCCCAAGAATGGACTGTGCACCTCCAGACGTGACTGCACGATTCTTCTCAGAAGGATCCAGATTATGTTTAAGCAGCTTCAACGTGTCTATTCATCTCCTGAAGTTAAAGTGGTGTGACAAGGGCCTGGAATGACGAGGTGAAAAAAGTGACACTAGAAGTAATTGCGGCTCTCCTCAGTTTACACTTCATCGTTAAATTTGATTGAACCAATTCCTTGAAACCAGAAAGAAATTCAATAATTAATAACAACTGGTTATACGACGATATGCTACTGTAAAGATTTCATTTAAATAAACAAAATATTATAGCCTAAAAGTGCTATAAGAAAGGTAATTTTGATAAAGGTTACATTTCCTTGATTTCAGTATTTTGTCTGCGTTTGAATTTGTATATATTTGTAGGGGTCTTAGATATAAATCTTAAGACTAAATTGGACTAAAATATCGTCTATCAAACTTAGAACTTAGGCTACGTTTCGCCTATGCTGTAATGTGGCATCCGCAGTGGTATCGCTGAGACTGATACCACTGGGTACCACTGAGGATGCCAAATCACAGCATGGGCAAAACGTCTGATTATATAGTACATAATGTAGATAGCACCTTGACGTGTTTGTCACCGCAAAATATAGATTCAATATTTTATCAAATTCTCTCTTAAAATTACCTATTAAAATATATCAGTATTAAACTTATTTTATAAATTTATATGTTATGTTACATAAAATAACAGTGATCATCCATAATTTATCCGTCTGGCTGACATACATAATTGATGAAGTCATACATAAACTTCAACCGTAACTGCTTTTTTGTATTTTTTCATGAAGGCTGTTATAAGTTAATACACATTTGTTTGCAGACGTTGTGAGACGATAGGACTTGCCTGAAGCTAGCAGTCCCCTTTATCAGTAGAGCCCTGGTGATAAATGTCCCAACCTACAGGACCGTATTTTTCTCAATTTTACCTCTTACTCTCTCAACACTTGGTAAAATAAAATATGCTGCTCTATACTTCAGAATCTATAATAAATAGTTTGTAATTAATAAAAGTTTTTCTTAGTTTGAGTTTTGGGAAGAGATGTTATAAAACAATTTAAATTTTTTTTAAATACGAAAATATTGTTTTTCATGTAATTTAAATATCAGTAATGTCTTACTCTTAGATATAGGACTAATTTTTAAACAATGGGTTAAACAAATAATTGGAAATAACTTTAAAGCTCTATACTACTATCCCTTCATGTTTTATATTTACGTTATTATCATTACTACGCACATTTTTGTATTGTTACGTTACGCTTGAGTGAAACACACAAGTAATGATTTAGGCCTACATGCATCCCATATATATATATAAAGCCACATGTGTAACATCACTCACTGACTCACATATACAAATTCTAACCCACTTCCAGACGAACTAGAAACTTGAAATTAGGCACACTTGTAGCTTTTACCGATCAACCAACGGGAAATTTCTTAGCCGTTTATAAACAGCCCAATCCTGGACATATTTTGTCTTTTTAGCACGACGAAAAGCTGAGCCTCTTTGTGTTTGCAAATGGCGAATATGATCAGTATGCCAAGGAGCTGGTCCTTTAGTAACTTATTTTTAATCATTGGAGTGTGATTATCAAAAAGATTTGTTAAAAGAAAGTTGAATTTATCCACCATTAGTTTAATGTTGTTAGATGAAAAACTTTCATTCCAGGGCAGCGATGCCGCATCCGACAATAAAGCTTGATGGTTTATTAAACCGTAGTTACGATATTGAAGGAATTTAGGCTTAGGCTTTGGTGGGCGACATTTATAAACAAGAAATATTAGATCGTGTTTTGAAAAACCAGGAGTGAAAGTTGCCCATGGTATGCAACTAGGGTCGGGTCAGTAACGGCCATGATGTCAAGCCAAGTGTCAGCAGTGACAGTGTGATGAGTGGCGTACAGTTGTAGTATTGTCATGTTACATGAGTGCAACTAAGTAAGTTTGATCATAAGTAACAGTCCAAGTAAGTCAGAGTTCAGGTCCGCATCACTAAGACATGATTGTAGTGAGCTATGTGGACTTGAAGGGCTTCAGAAACAAATTCAGAAACATAATGAAGATTTGGAGCTCTGTAGCAAACACTAGCAAGGATATGCGTCCCATTAACGCTGACATCTAAGAACATATATTCAGGCCTTCCTTCTCTAGAAGTGTCGGAGGCATGCAATTGTAACTAGACAGATGAGACTTGACGAAAATGGCAACACCTTAACTCCCTTTGTGGAGACGATCGTTTCGATGAAGACAATAGCCTGGTAATTTGACTTATTTATATTTAATGTGAGGTTTCTGCTAAGTCTCAGATATATATAAGATCATATAAAATTATAAATCATTATTAAAAATTGTTAAAAATTCATCAAAATGATAAATCTAAGATTGGACAACATGATCTGCCTTTAGATGTTTATGATATGGTTTCAGTATGTGACAGAGATTAGCGGAGACAGGGGGTTGAGGGGTGCTCCCACCTGGGGTGTGGTCAGAGTTCAAGTGCGACAAAAAGGTACCTAAAGTAGCAGCGGTCAGCGGCGACCCAGGCACACGTAACAATGCCAGAAAACCAAACCACACATACACAAACAGACACCCACATAAAAACTAACATTAAAATTGTTATAAATTATTTACAACCGGCTCCTAAAAAAATAAAATGATTATCAAATATAATAATTTTATTTTTATATTTAATAAAACGACAAATAATTATTAAATCTTATCAGCGGTGACTAAAAGCTTAACTAATTAATTTATTAAAATTAAAATAAACAAAACAAATAATCTTTAAATTTAAACTATGCACAGTGTCCTTGTTATTAGCTCCATGTTAAACAAAATAGTAAGTAATAGTTTCCATTTTAAATCTTAACACTACATGAATTAAAATGTACAAAAATATAAAATAACTTTAAAAATAAAAAGTTTAGACTAATACATGGTATTGAAATACCCCAAATCAAGCCACAGTTTTCCCAAAGTTAATGGTTTTTAAATCAAACACTTAGTAACAATAGGCTACTTAAAATTTCTTAGTACAGTATTTGTAATTATAAAATAGCTAACTAAATAATTTCCTTTTAAAATGTTAATATAAATAAAAATAAACTAGTTCAATATTTATTAAATGCAATATCATTAAATAAATTGCAAATTTTATGAATTTACGAACAATGACAATTTATTTATATAAAAGTAAACATATTTGTTTAATAGTTAATATTGAAAAGAAGTAGAAGAGTCTCTCTGCGAGTAACAAATGGTACTTTGTTTCTACAAGTGCAATTTTAGAATTTTACTAAACAGGTTATCTATTCATTTCAATCAATTAACCAATAAAAACTCTATAAATAAATGAAAAGGTAGGCCAAAAATAGTAATAATTGTGAGTAAATATACAAATAAAAGAATAAAACAAATCTTTTCCTTTCTGTAACTAACTTAACTCTTATTGGTGCTTTATATAAAATTATAATCAAATTACATCACATCGTAACTTAAATTGTGAAAAATAAACAAACTCACAGATTAAATGTTCATAATCACAAATAATTAGAAACAAAAACAAACAAAAAAATGCATTGCTATCAAACAGTGCAGTCCTCAAGCCTCTGAATATTGGTCTTTAAAATATCAGTTATCACGATGTTCAGAGTTTAGGTTATAACGTAAGATATGTAAGTAGTAGCTTATCTACGAACACTCCAGCACGAGTAGCAACCAGGTAAGCCAGGTAAGTATAACACAAAACCCCTCTTGCTTATCTACGAACACTTCAGTACGTGTAGCAACCAGGTAAGGAAAACACAACACCCCTCTTGCTTATCTACGAACACTCCAGCACGAGTAGCAACCAGGTAAGGATAACACAAAACACCTCTTGCTTAATTACGAACACTTCAGCACGAGTAGCTACAAAGTAAGGATAACACAAAACCCCTCTTGCTTAATTAGGAACACTCCAGCACGAGTAGCAACCAGGTAAGGATAACACAATACCCCTCTTGCTTATATACGAACACTCCAGCACGAGTAGCAACCAGGTAAGGATAACACAAAACCCCTCTTGCTTAATTACGAACACTCCAGCAAGAGTAGCAACCAGGTAAGGATAACACTAAACCCCTCTTGCTTATATACGAACACTCCAGCACGAGTAGCAACCAGGTAAGGATAACACAAAACCCCTCTTGCTTATCTACGAACACTCCAGCACGAGTAGCAACCAGGTAAGCCAGGTAAGTATAACACAAAACCCCTCTTGCTTATCTACGAACACTTCAGTACGTGTAGCAACCAGGTAAGGACAACACAACACCCCTCTTGCTTATATACGAACACTCCAGCACGAGTAGCAATCAGGTAAGGATAACACAAAACCCCTCTTGATTATCTACGAACACTCCAGCACGAGTAGCAATCAGGTAAGGATAACACAAAACCCCTCTTGCTTATCTACAAACACATCAGCACGAGTAGCAACCAGGTAAGTATAACACAAAACCCCTCTTGCTTATATACGAACACTCCAGCATGAGTAGCAACCAGGTAAGGATAACACAAAACCCCTCTTGCTTATCTACGAACACTCCAGCACGAGTCGCAACCAGGTAAGCCAGGTAAGTATAACACAAAACCCCTCTTGCTTATCTACGAACACGCCTGCACGAGTAGCAATCAGGTAAGGATAACACAAAATCCCTCTTGCTTATCTATGAACACTTCAGCACATGTAGCATTACCACTATGCGTGTATGGGTGGCCGGGTGGGTCAATGCCACTATGCGTGTATGGGTGGGCGGGTGGGTCAATGCCCCTATGCGTGTATGGGTGGGCGGGTGGGTCAAAACCACTATGCGTGTATGGGTGTGTGGGTGGGTCATTACCACTATGCGTGTATGGGTAGGCAGGTGGGTCATTACCACTATGCGCGTATGGGTGTGTGGGTGGGTCATTACCACTATGCGTGCATGGGGGGGGCGGGTGTGTAAGTATAACACAAAACCCCTCTTGATTATCTACGAACACTCCAGCACGAGTAGTAACCAGGTAAGTATAACACAAAACCGCTCTTGCTTATCTACGAACACTCCAGCACGAGTAGCAACCAGGTAAGGATAACACAACACCCCTCTTGCTTATCTACGAACACTCCAGCACGAGTATCAACCAGGTAAGCCAGGTAAGTATAACACAAAACCCCTCTTGCTTATCTACGAACACTTCAGTACGTGTAGCAACCAGGTAAGGACAACACAACACCCCTCTTGCTTATATACGAACACTCCAGCACGAGTAGCAATCAGGTTAGGATAACATAAAACCCCTCTTGCTTATCTACGAACACATCAGCACGAGTAGCAACCAGGTAAGCATAACACAAAACCCCTCTTGCTTATATACAAACACTCCAGCACGAGTAGCAACCAGGTAAGGATAACACAAAACCCCTCTTGCTTAATTACGAACACTTCAGCACGAGTAGCTACAAAGTAAGGATAACACAAAACCCCTCTTACTTATATACGAACACTCCTGCACGAGTAGCAACCAGGTAAGGATAACACAAAACCCCTCTTGCTTAATTACGAACACTCTAGCACGAGTAGCAACCAGGTAAGGATAACACAAAACCCCTCTTACTTATATACGAACACTCCAGTACGAGTAGCAACCAGGTAAGGATAACACAAAACCCCTCTTGCTTATCTACGAACACTTCAGCACGAGTAGCATTACCACTATGCGTGTATGGGTGGGCGGGTGGGTCAAAACCACTATGCGTGTATGGGTGTGTGGGTGGGTCATTACCACTATTTACCACTATGCGTGTATGGTTAGGCAGGTGGGTCATTACTACTATGCGCGTATGGGTGTGTGGGTGGGTCATTACCACTATGCGTTTATGGGTGTGTGGGTGGGTCAATGCCACTATGCGTGTATGGGTGGGCGGGTGGTTCAATGCCCCTATGCGTGTATGGGTGGGCGGGTGGGTCAAAACCACTATGCGTGTATGGGTGTGTGGGTGGGTCATTACCACTATACGTGTATGGTTAGGCAGGTGGGTCATTACCACTATGCGCGTATGGGTGTGTGGGTGGGTCATTACCACTATGCGTGCATGGGTGGGCGGGTGTATAAGTATAACACAAAACCCCTCTTGCTTATCTACGAACACTCCAGCATCAGTAGCAACCAGGTAAGTATAACAAAAAACCCCTCTTGCTTATCTACGAACACTCCAGCACGAGTAGTAACCAGGTAAGTATAACACAAAACCTCGCTTGCTTATCTACGAACACTCCAGCACGAGTAGCAACCAGGTAAGGATAACACAACACCCCTCTTGCTTATTTACGAACACTCCAGTACGAGTATCAACCAGGTAAGTATAACACAAAACCCCTCTTGCTTATCTACGAACACATCAGCACGAGTAGCAACTAGGTAAGGATAACACAAAACCCCTCTTGCTTATCTACGAACACATCAGCACTAGAAGCAACCAGGTAAGGTTAACACAACACCCTCTTGCTTATTTACGAACACTTCAGCACGAGTAGCAACCAGGTAAGGATAACACAAAACCCCTCTTGCTTATCTACGAACACTTCAGCATGAGCAGCAACCAGGTAAGGATAACACAAAACCCCTCTTGCTTATCTACGAACACTCCAGCATGAGTAGCAACCAGGTAAGGATAACACAAAATCCCTCTTGCTTATTTAACTTAGTGGCTACTTTATTGAGATCAAAAGTCAAAGTCTGAACCTTTTATTTAAACTTCTTAAAGGTTATTTCTTCATTCTTCATTCACTAAGAACTTTAGATTATACAGTTTCCCTTTCATTCTTTGTCCTTGTTGCTTCTTAACTATTTAGGAGCATAGATATGTGATAGGACACACCGTGTACTTATGAGCGTAACAAATTAAGCAAACTTAAAAAATTAATTTTGGAAAGTCATTTTTCATTTAAAAAACCGTTTTAAATAAGCTTATTAAAAATTGTTTAAATAATTGCTAAATGCTATTCTTATTAAAGTATTTTTACAGTCTAATACAAATACTTTTAAAAATATTTGACGAGATAAATAATTATAAATTTATGTAGTACTATTTAAGTAATTTTAAATTACTTGGTTTTATTGTAAGATTTACTTTTGGTTGTCTACAATCAGAGCATAACCTATGGAAGCAGTCATGCATCGTAAGATGGATTTTGATGAATGGGCACGTCACTTAACAGTTTCTATGCCATCAAGTATTGCTTGGATTCTGATGAAAGGGCACGTCACTTAACTGTTTCCATGCCATCAAGTATTGCTTAGATTCTGATGAAGGGCACGTCACTTAACTGTTTCAATGCCTTCAAGTATTGCTTAGATTCTGATGAAAGGGCACGTCACTTAACTGTTCTCATGTCATCAAGTATTGCTTCGATTCTGATGAAAGGGCACGTCACTTAACTGTTTCCATGCCATCAAGTGTTGCTTAGATTCTGATGAAAGGGCACGTCACTTAACTGTTTTCATACCATCAAATATTGCTTAAATTACTTAGATCCAATCACCATAAAAATGCTGTTAACCTTGCGTACCTATACTTACAATATACTTATGAATTTAGCTTGATAGATCGTTTTTATTAAATAGTAGCCTACAGGGAAAGCTTTCTTGGGGAAGTCAAATAACGTGTCACAAGGCTCTCTCTCATCAGACAGTCAAGTAAGTTTGTATACGCAGACAATATTTCGCTAGTAATCAAACACGAGGTCTATTATTTTTTAAATTATCTAGTATTTATTTAGTCATACTCAATCAATATTTTGGTACCCATAGGTGGTATCCCAATCTAACAAAACTATAAATAAACGGACTTTATTTTGGTAATAGCCTAGCCAATCAAGCCCTTATTATCTTATTTTATTGTGTTTGGGGGAGTGTAATAAATATCCACATTAATTAAGAACCAGGGTCAGTTGATATCTATATTTTAAAAGTCACATTCGGAAAACAGCAGCTAGACCGAGAACCCAAAGTAACATTGAAGGTTCCTATACAACAGATTGTCTCATTTTCTTACGGTCTATATAAGCCGAGTGGTGACGTTAGAGGGAGACCTCCAACCACAGATTAAGTTACTTACTGTGTGTAACTTAATTACTTACTCTGTGCCTCCAACACAGTGTGCTGAACAATTAAATCTATATAATAAAAACCATTATTGTGTTGTTCTTAAGATTATTTTTAAATTATTTAAATGTACGTTATTTTAATATTAATAATTAAAGCAGGAAATTATATTTTTTCATGTGTTCCTGTGATATACTTACTTAGTAAATACTAAATTATATCAAATCAGTCATGTCAAATAAATAACAACGTAAACTGTACAGTCATCAAGAGTATGAATATAAGATGTTTTTACACTGATGCGTTTTGTTTTGTATACAGCAGTGAAAGTAGAACAAAAACAGCTGTCGTAATTGTTACCTGCGCGATATGGATGCGTACTTGTATAAGACAACCACCTCTTGTATAGGAACCTTGGCATTGAACAGCAACTTGCTAAATTATATTGGGGAGTAAACGCGCGAGTAATGCGTAAAATATCTTTGTTGCTTGTTTAATCTACTGCTGAATGATGGCATCTGTGTGGCTTAACATTAGACATGTACGACAGGTTAATGATGAATTACGGGGCGTGCTCGAGTTGCGCGCAGGACCCAAGAGGGCCATAAAACTGGTGCTCGAGTTTCGCGCAACTACCTGCAGCCGTTCCATCTACAAATGACTAAAGTTTCCAATAATCTAATAATAAATATTCATACTGAAACTAACTTTTTATATCATGAATTGAATAAAAATACTAAATATTCTATATCATCTATTAAATAATATGAATAGTAAATATAAGACAATTTACTGTTTTTGAAATATGCAATTTAATCTTTATTATTGACATCAATAAAATATAGCATTCGACAAATGCATGGTCTATTATTGTTACCTTTGTACTTGAAGTTTCTCTATGACAAAATAATTAATTAAACTATGAACCAAAATTACTTTTATTTAATGAGTACATTTATTTTAAGGACATTTTAGAGGAGCTTTATAATCGATATAGGTCTATATCAGTCAAATTGAATTAGTTTAATAATGCAAAACCATTTAACTCAATAGAATATTTTAAATGATTGTCCTAGAAACTATTTATTTTTAGATATCTTCATTGTAAAAATCATTGTCTAATCGGTATATTTATTAACATTTGTGAAAATCCAAGGATGACGATTAATCCTGCTTCAATATAGTACAGTTTAATCAATGTTGAAAAAAGGATTTTAGTGCCTATAAAAAACGACTAACAGTTATTAATGTGTTTGTATTGTATTTCTAAAATAACTAAAAATAATGTACAGTAATACATTTTAGTTTATTTAACAACGTTTTATATTACAAAGTGAAAATTTCCTAACACTACTTACCGCTTAATACTAAACTCTGTATATAAGTTACACCAATAACCAGGAAGGTAGGAGCATAGAATAAGCAGCTATCTGCTTATTCTGTGGTATAAGTTTGGAGCTATTCTGAATCAGACTAGTGACAATTCATGGCATTTTTGGTGGATTGTGATATTTACGGAAATATTTCTTTTGCACAACTTGTAGTATAAATTGCATTTATGAGCGGCCAAGACTGAACGGACTACCTGAGATCGGTATTGCGGGCAACTCGAGTACTGGTTTGGGGCCTCCCTGGGACACCGAAATTAATGCAGGTAGGATCGCTCGCAACTCGTTAATGGCCGAATTAGGTATGGTGGTTACCGCATTGCAACTCCTCTACCTAGTTCAAATGTTGGGCAATCTTGCTCTTTTTGAAAAATTACACTTTTATGCATTATTGACGAATTAAAAAATTACCCTATCTATTTCTTAATCTTGCATACTGCAAGATATCCAATATAATAGGCGACTTCTTTCCGACCAGAATATCACTTTATTTCTAATGAATTTCTCACTAAACAGTACCAGGATGTTCACCTGAGATATTTTTGATGATAGGAAAACATTTCTGGTTTCAGATCATATTTTGCGGGCCGTATGGGCTGTTAATAAATAACTATGAGTGAACGTAGTTAGTAACCAAGACCAAAATTATTCATCTTGAGTAATCACACTGAACTGGGTCAATTACTTGCCCGGCTTAACTTTTTTGTACCCCGTCCTTCAGCGAGAACTAGATCTTTGTTCTGCCCTTACTTTGCCAATTCGTCTTTGGGAATGCAATCCCCTCTAAATGTAATGATGCAACTGCATAACGGTCTCCCCCAAAGTGTGGATGTTCTGTCATTGAACTTGGCTTCTTTCTGCACAAAAGTTAAGCATTATGTTAATGACCTCTAATTTATATTACTCTTGTACCTATTATTGTATAAATTATATTGTGCATGTTGGTAATATTAGTATTTATATATTTATCCACATTTATAGTGTTGCTTAAATTGGATTGTCATGTGGCATTTTGATAAATTTGTAGATATATATATTTTTTTAAGTTAAGTTATTTTTGTATGATTTTGTTTCATAGTTGATACTTTTGTTAAAAACTATACTGACTCATATTTTGATGATCAGTGTACTAATGATAAGGAATGGAGTAAGAATATGCCCAAACTCATAATTATGATATATGGTATACGAATTACATCAAATAATCCTTATCATACTTTAATAATTACGTTAAGTTTACATAATTATATGTATTTGGTTCCAACATCATGGTATGAAGCTAACGAGTTTAAAATTAAATGTTGTATACACTATAAAGAAGTGATTCTTATTGTACTTAACACTGTTTTCGTTATTCCAGCTCTTATAATGTTCTGTTGTAGTTAGAAGACGGCTTTGTCTGCCAGTATATCTGATGAGACAAACTCAAATATCATATAGGCCTAAGTAATGACTTTTTCCGATACATAAAAAACATTTTGATCATATTTTAGCAAACTTAAATTAACTCACATTTATTACATGTTGCTGTTGTTACTAGATTGGTATTATAACATTAAAAGAATGTTCATAAAATTAGTATACAGTATATACTGATTATTTCAAATCCCATTGTTAAATTCATAATGTATATTATACAAATTATTAGTATTCTACCTGATATAACTACCTGAAAAAATACGTGAACACATTTATTACTTTGACAAAAAACATTACAATGAACTTATTTTCTTATAATTGTATTTTAAAAAGTTAGTGTTAAAATCCACTTTTGGATGGAAGTATGAGAATAAGACAAAATATGCAAAGGACATCAGTCAACAAGAACAACTTCACAATGGTACGACGCTACCACAGGAACTTATATTTGCACAACCTTAGGCTCTTAAGAGCATTGTTTGAGCTGCACATTACTAACTCAACCGTGACCCTTACAAATGCTTTTACAAAAATTATTTAACGCACAGAATCAGGTGTCAATAATATGTTTCCTACATGTTTTAAATTGTATGTATGAAAATATATAATAAAAAGGCCTTAGCTAAAAGTTGTTACAGTAGCTTTTCATAAAAGTGTAATAACTTAGTCAGTTATAAAAACTACAGCTAAAATCTGGTTTTAATTTATTTGGGATTATGTGTTTCTAGAAACCTCAAAGTTTAATAGTTGATATTCAATTATTATTACTAACTTTCAATGAAGTAAATCGCTGATTATAATTCAAGTAAACTAGCTAGTTATGTCAAAGGAAAGGTCATTTGCATTTCACAGTTATGAGTCAGAGTTGAAGCGGTGCTGACGTATTGTGTTGTGGCTCCCGACTAGTGAGTCACGTCTGTGGTTGTCCTGTCTTGTGTGGACTCGGCTTATAGTGTAAAATATTATATTTTGTATAGTGTTACGTCCTATTTTTTATTATATTTTTATTGTTCTATTGTATATAATTATCAGTAAATCTATCTATCAGTTAAAATAAAATGTCAAGCTGCAAGATTTGTTCATCGGTAATAAAAAAATAATCAGTTAAAGATATAATAAATAATAATAATAATAATTAATCGTTTATTTCCACAATTATGTACAATGTGAACAAAACAATATTTTCTTGGAAAAAGTTAATAACTACCAACATCCAGTAACTGGTAGTTATAATACAAATAATAGATAAAATAAAGTCACTCTTAGGCGAGTCTTCTTATAAATCCACTTCACTGAAGCGTCCACTGTGAAGCGTGTGTAAAATAATACAAAAGTAACCTACTTAAATAAGCTATTAAAAGTACACACACACATATAAATATACATTATAAGTTTCATTGCAAAGTAAATTAACAAACTATAGGTGTAAGTGTGCTGATATCTGTATTATCAATTAACCACTTTTTTAGCATTTTTGAAAATAAATTAATCCTGTTTAATTGTTTAACTTCTTGTGGCAACAAGTTGAAACACTTTGGGCCTGAAAACAAAAATGTTTTAGAGAAAAATACTTTATTGACCCGAGGTCTGATAAAATGTTGTTGTGTTCTACTTCTTGTTTGGTAGAATAAATTGACTGTACCATTGTTACCACTCATCTTGTAAAACGTTTGAAGAACTTTAAAAGTAAACAGATTTTTTACTGGTAATATTTTAAGTTGCTTAAATAGTTGTTCAGTGTGATCTTTTGGTTTTCTAAATAAAGTTATACGAATAAAATACTTTTGTGTGACAAAAATCTTATTTAATAAATAATCATGAGTTCCACCCCAAAACTCAATTCCGTATCGCAAACGAGAATCTACAAGTGCAAAATATAACGTCCTTAAAAAGGAAGCATCGCATATATTCCTTAGAAAATAATATGTTCTAATAGATTTTCTTAACTCTGCATGAAGTTTACTTATATGAACTTTCAAACTCACTTTACTATCCAGCCAAATCCCCAAATATTTTACTTCGTCTACTTGCTCAATTTTTTCACAATTACAGTGGTTTACGTCTAAGCATGAAAATGAATGATATTTATAATTATAGTCAAAAGAAAAGCCAAATAAATCAAAATTTAGAATTTTAGTCTTTGAAACATTGACGGTCATTGCATTACTGTTATACCATGTCCTCAACAAAAATAAATCATGTTCAATGGAGGTTTTAATTTCTTCCCAACTATCAAATGAATAAAGAAAAGCTACGTCATCCGCAAAAGCTGTTATTTGTCCATAAAAAGGTTGCCCTAAAAGATCATTTATAAATAAAGAGAACAGATCAGCTGACAGTACCGATCCCTGCGGAATCCCTCCCAATCTATTGCAGCTTTCATCGCTTAAAAAATTGTTTACTTTAACTTGTTGTCTTCTACCATTTAAAAAGGACCTAAACCAGTCAGCAGCTACACCACGAATCCCAGCAGCTTCCAGCTTCGCCAACAGCAGGTCATGTCTGACCAAGTCGAAGGCTTTTTTGAAATCAATGAACAGTCCTGATACTTTTCTATTACAATTTAAATTATTGTAAACACTAGTCATAGAATCCCTGACTGCATCCTCAGTACTTTTACCTTTTTTGAAACCAAATTGTCTATCAGAAAGAGATTTATTAGTTTCAAAGTAATTTAAAACTCTGCTATGCATCAACTTTTCAAATAATTTAGAAAAACCTTAAGTTAGAGTAATTGGCCTCAAGTGCTCAACTAATTCAGTGCTGCCATGTTTATGTACAGGAACAACAATGTTTGTTTTTAAAATAGAAGGAAATATCCCCCTCTCAAAACTTAAATTAATTATTTTAACAAGAGGATCAGCAATGACATCTATAATTTGCTTAAAAAACAATACATTAAAGCTATCAAAGCCGGATGACTTTTTATTTGCCATATATTTAACAACATTTATTACTTCATAAACATTTGTTGGTTGGATAAAAATTGTATGGGGTACAGTTAAAAGGTTTAGGTCATTTACTGAAGTTTTTATACTATCATTCAAGGTGGAACTACTTAAAAAGTAACGATTGAACTCATTAGCAATTTTCCTAGCATCCTGAACTAACCTGTCCATTATTAAGAGTTATTTTATCAATGATTTCAGATTTATTCCCCATAGTGTTATTAATCAGACGCCATTTCTCAGCAGGATTTTTACCACAGTTTAGAAAAAGACTTTTGTAATATTGGTTTTTTTTGGAGATCTAAGTCAGCAGTTAATTTTCTTTTGAAACGCATATAATAATCCCGAAAAGGACCGTCATACGGCCTTTTCTTTAGAAGTTTATATAATTTATTTCTTTTTTTAATTCTTTGGAATAAAGAATCACTTAGCCATGGGCTAATTTGTTTTGCTTTATGACATTTTATATTAACTACGGTAAAGCTTGTATTTTGATTTACATAAAATGTTAAATTTCCATGAAAAATCTTAAACATTCCTTCTACATCGTCACCCTCTAGTAGTGAATTAATATTTCCATAAAAATCCAGTCAATTAACCCAAGATCAGCTTTTAATTTGGTGTAATTAATAAATTTCAGATTAGCTTGATCTTTGTCATCTAACTGCTTGTTTACAATCCCCTGATACTTAAAAGTCACACCAACTGCATGATGGTCAGTCAAATCAAGATAAAATATCCCCGTTTTAAAAGTATTTAAATATTTATATCTCACAAAAATGTGATCTAAACAGGTTCTGGATGTTACAGTCACTCTGGTCGGTACATTAACAAGGGAAACAAAACCATTATTACAGAAGAGGGATAAAAAATTGTCCTTTTCAGGGTTCTTAGATTCGTCTAAAATATCCACATTCGTATCTCCAGTTACAATAGCATTTGTCTCTAATAAAGATAAAACAAGTGGAATCTCATCAAGAAAGTATTTAGTACTAAAAGAGTGAAGTCTGTAAACAGCAAGAAGTGAGAAAAGGGTTTGATTGACCTTGAACTTGATAAGCGTGCAGTCTGCTTATAAGAACTTACAATCTATCCGTACAGCATTGATGTTGTTTCTGACATATACCATTGACCCACCTGATCGATAAGTCTCATTACAGCATGAATAGCATGTATAACCAGGGATTTGATACATTTGTACCTCAGATTTAGAAATCCAGGTTTCACTCATTACTATAAAGGTTGGCCCACCACTATCAAGTAAATCTTTAGATACTGCCATAAACAAGTTAAAATTCTTTCTCAGGCTACGTATGTTAACATGCAGAAGATTTAATTCATTAGGTTTACAGCTAAAAATACTATTTTCTAGGGTGTGGAAATAAACATTATCAACTTGTATGCTATTATCCATACATTTATCTAATTAATCTTGCAGGACTATAAGTGATATAAATTAATGTAACAATTTAAAAACTATTGCAATTGAAATATATTAGCTATTCCTCATTGGCAGAAATATTACACATAATAATGTAAATATGCGCTGACCATATCAAGGATTACTCAGCAGAAATCATAACCATTACTGTGATTAGCTGATAGCATTCTAGAACTGAAAATAGTATTTTATAATTACAAGTTGATCTTAAATGATATCATGCTACAAGGCATATTATCTTTGCATTATACATAACCAGTGATATGTAATATCACAAAAACACTCATTTCAGTTGTTTTAGGAATCCTGTCTATTTTGTCATGCAATATAAATAAATTGTAATTCTAATCAACATATCCATGCATGCAGCAGTTATAGTTACAGATAAATAGTAAACGTAATGCATTTAATAAAACAATATTCTTATTTATTTGCATGCTCCTTATATGAATAATGTATTACATACAATACTGCTTAATCATATTGCAAAAGCATTGTGGTAGACTGAAGTACATTGTGGATCATTGAGTAGTGCATAAATATATAATCAATTATAGGTTGAACCATTATAAACATATAAAACATACAAAATATTCAAAGCATGACAATATCAAATTGAAATAAAAATACTAAAAACCTGCTTTGGGTTTCTAATCCCACTGCATATTAAACTGAAGATATCCATTATTACAATATTAGCATGCATGATTATAAAATTAAGAGTGAAACCATACCGGCCATTAAGTACCATACCAGTAAGAATATCCAATAGCATTTTCTTTAGTTATGGAAACCTATTGCTTAAAACTATCTCCGTGCAACCACCTTGTAAAAATTTATTGTAATAGTAAACAATTCATAAACGCTCATGCGTGTGCATAAATTAAAAATATAAAATTATATAAATTATTACAAAATTATCATGCTTGTTTAAAAATATAATCAGTAAACCTAAACCTCTCAATATACAAGCATACCATTGTTGAAACAAAAAGTATAGACAGAATTTTCAAAACTAAATACATTCCCATTACAAACATTTGTTTACCTAAATATAAAGAAACATTAATTAGTACTATAAATAGGAATTTTGTGATCTCTTTAAATGAAATAAAAGAAAATAGCAAATCAATCATAACCTGTCAGGTCTACACTGATCATATACATATTCCTCATTCGTTAGTGTAACGACTACAAGGTCTATTTCATCTCTTCCCATTTTACTCTTTTCAGTTCATCTACACTATTCACCCTTACACATCTCTGACCGTCATTCTTCCTGGAAAAGAACCTACCATCCCTAGCCCATACATATTTTATCTTTAACTCTTCACTAACCTCTTTTAACTGTCTTAGTAGTAGTTTATTAGCAGGAGTAAGGTGCTCACCCACGTACACACGTGTCTTGGGGAAGTTCTTGTTGACGTCACTGGCTAGGACAGTCTTAGTTTTACGATAGGCCTCAATCCAGGTGTCTCTCTGGTTACGGGTGGTGAATCTAACGATGAGGGGCGAAGCCCGTGTCCTGTTGAATGTCGGCACTCGGTGAGCTGCCACCACGACTGCACGACTGAGTTGCAATGACTGTGGACATGACTTTCATGGAAAGTGCGCAAATATTAGCTAAGCGGATATTGTCTTCATTGCGGAACAGGGAAAGGTCTGGAGGTGTGAACCACGCGGTCGTGAACGAAAGAAGAGTATGCGGCTGGAGTCCTCTGCACTTGAAGGTAATCTCACCTTAGAGGACGTCATGGAAGTATTAAACGGGATTAAAGGAGAACAGAAGAAGACTATGATTGAGTTTAATATATCATATGAAGCACTAAAAACCAAGATGGACGACGGTATAGATACACTTCAGTCTGAAATGAGTAAAACCGAAGATTACGTGGCTAAAATAGAAGATCTGCAGAGAGAAAACTTGGCCTTAAAGAAGAAAGTAACGCTTCTCGAATCTAGAGTGGAAGACATGGAACAATACTTAATACGCACCTGTGTTGAAATAAATGGGATACCTGAAGAAAAAAAAACAAAAGTGTTTTTGGTATTGTTTAGTGTGTTGGTGAGGCTTTAAACAACAACATTACGGACAGTATGTTGGATACGTGCCACAGAGTCGGAAGGAAAATTTACACCAAACCACGACCGATAATCATCAATTTCATAACACGAATGGATAAAGAAGAACTGGTCAAGAAACGACGGCAAAAGAGGATCGAATTTTCCACCCAACCTTTATATATGCACTCAGATGTTCCTGTGTACATAAATGAATCTTTGACTCCGGCGAAGCGTCGTCTCCTTGGTCATAGTATTCCCGCGCTGACGCGCTGCTGGGCGACCCTCGAGAGGCAAAGAATGCCTATTCTGAGGGAGGCTTACCCCTACCCCCCATCACCTCGAAGGTATCAGGAGGTTTAGGCACGCCAGATAAAAAAGGATCGTGGCTACAAGTATCTATGGCTTCGTAATGGGACCATCCTCATGGGGATAGAAAAAGGCTCGCCAGTGGTCGAAGTTAAGCATCAAGATGATATATCTCATTTGTGAACTGGTCAAAGGTAGGCTTACACTGAAAATGTATATAGTTGTATATGTCTTATTATTTTGGAATTATTGTACATATTATTACTACTATAATTTTACATATTTTTTAAATAGTTCGTTTACATAAGAATGTATTTTTCATCGGAATGCAACAATATGTATAACAATGCATTACAATTAAATATTGACAGAATTTGACAAAATATATAATTATAATTTTGATAGATTAAAGTTAAATGTTTATCACCAGAATATCAGAAGTATTAGAACAAATTTTGACTGTTTAGTAACTAAAATCTCAATTTGGAAAAACCAGACATTGTTATACTTACTGAAATATGGACAAAGGAAAATTAATGTAAGTTACAGTATATCAGCTGGGTAACTGTAATTTATATACAAATAAAAATGAAAATTACAGATCTGGCTGAGTTGCTGTTTATATAAAATGAATATAGTAATGTGATTTGAACAAAATTAAATTTGACATCCGCTGATATTCTACTTTTATGTTTAAAAGTTATTGATATAGGTTTATTAGTGATTTACAGATTACATGAGTATCCAATACAGTTGTTTTAAATGAATTTGAAAAGTATTTAACTGATCCCAGTAATAGTTTGTTAATAAAAATATAATAATAATAGGAGATATAAATATAGATATTTTAAAAATTGATGATAGTACAGTAGACAACTATAAAATTATGATGGCAAGTTTAGTTTTGTTTTTGAAATTTGTTAATGATGGAGTATCAGATGGGGAAGACAAAGGTTGTTGGACATTTGCCATCATTACGTCTGGTAACAAACTTTTGATTGAAGTACTTAAAGATAACCTTAGAAAAAAATCCTCTTTACGGAATCAAATAGAAACAAACACACAACACCTTAAGGACATATTAGGAAATTATTGGGGAAAAAATACTTTCTTGCATAAATGCCACAGCACAACAAACAGACACAAAAACTAAGCAAAACCATATTAAAAAATGTAATGCTCTCAAACAAACCTACTCATCTAACACACCTACAAATTCTTTGAACCTTGACTTACAAAATGGAATTCACTGAACATCACAGATAAACAATATAGTTATTATCTCCAGCAAAACACTAACTACAGAAGAAACTGATTTACTATCAAAAGGGCTACATTTTTCTGTTGTTACTAAAAGACCTAACGTGCTGGATTTTATTACTGGAATTGAATTGGTTGCTCAACAGCTACCTGAGGAGGATGCCGATCAGTTCAGGTGTTAGGCCAGTATCGCCTTAAAGAAAATCCAACCCACCAAACCTAACCTCTGTAAAAGTGAACGCTCTAAAGGCCCTCAAAAGTGAACAGGACATAAAAATTCTACCTGCAGATAAAGGAAATGCCACACTCATATTAGATACAACTACATACGAACACAAAGAAACTCTTAAAGATGGAAAATACACTACTAAATAGAGACCCAACTAAATCTTTTGAAAGAAAAATTGAACAAACCCTTAGAAACACATCAGTCAAAGTAGCATAGAAGTTAGACCCATGTGGGTTCCTTTACTTAAAAACACACTTCATAAAAAGTTCAGTACACTAATGACATAATCTAACCAGAATCCTACACCACCTGCACCTACAACAATAAAACACCCCATGAGCCAACGTCCTCGTACCTGAGTCACCGCATTCCTGGCGATCTCGGAGCGTACGTCTCTGACCACGTCAGTCTGTGGATAGTTATTGTGAGTGTATTGTGTATGTTTGTCTTGTCCCCGTGTTTTATCACCTTAGAGGGAACTTCGTAGACACTGCTATTTGATTGAATCATCCTCATTTCGTGCTTGGGACGTCTAGACGCCATCGTCACTGCGGGTCGTAAGACTTCATCATATTGTAATATTTGATTATTGTATTGTTTTATTCATAACAATTGTTGTCTTTTCAGGTTAAAATGTAATTGTAATATTAATTAGATTGGATAGTAGTCTCAGTCCTTCCGAGTCACATATACAATTTGTTGGTCATGCTTAATGTTATTTTAAATTAATAGTGTTTTTCAGGTGCCATATATTTATTTTATTTATGATTAGTTAATGTAATCTTATTTTAGTCTGATATGAATATTAATTTAACTGTGTTTAAAAATTTTTTCGATGATATCGTAATTAGTTATATTAATTTAATCTGTTAACATTTTCATATTTAGCAGAAGTTCATTTTCTTGTACCCCATTCTATGATATAGATTAAATTTAGACAATTATTAATTTAGATAAGTTTATTAGCTTAAGAATGTAGTTTTATAACATGTTTGTGTAGATGTAATTTAGTTTTTAGCACTTGAAAAAGGTTGGGTTTTACCAAATCGAAACGTCGTTATTGGCAAGTTTTTGTTTCGATGAATTAATAAACGAACCAACTAGAGTAACAAAATTGTCTGCCTCTTGTATAGATCATGTGTATGCAAAAATAACAAACAAGAGTAGACTGTCTGTTGAGGCAGAGGTTGTTGAGTGTCATGTCACTGACCACTATTTGATAAGAATGTCTGTGTGTCTGTTTGGCGCCCGGTGGTAGCCTTAACAATATCGCCTGCCCGCCCACGCGTTCTAGTTGACTACGAAAATTTAAATGCTCTCCTAGATAAGGAAGACTGGTTGGATGTGTACAGCCAGGATATTCCCTCATCTGCTTATGACATATTTGAATCACGTTTATTGAAATTGATTTCTGAATCTAAATTTGATGTAAACTTCAGTAAAAAACATGTAAAATTGAAACCTTGGTTAATAAACAATCTCTGTAGGAGAATAAAGAAAAGAGACAAGATATTCAATAAAGTAAAAAATAGGCCCCTTAATGATCAATTTAGCCTGTATTATATTGAATTTAGAAACAAACCACAGTATAATATTAGGCTAGCTAAATTGTAATATTATCAGAATAAATTTAGAAATAGTTTAGGAAACTCACAAGTCACCTGGAACATCGTAAAATGATTAATTAATCAAGATAAATATGATTATTTTTCAATTAAAGTAAATAACACAGTAGTTAACGATCCTAAAAAGGTGGCAAATGAATTTAATCAATATTGTTTGTCAGTTGTTTCAAATGTTATAGAAAATAACGTTATATCTCAACAGTTTGAAACATTGCAATATAAGGATGTATTCAAAACTGTTGAAGAAAAATCGTCCTTTTCCATAATTCCAGTTATTCAAGAGGATGTTGTTAAAGCTATTAATTAATTTAAAAATGTTAAATCACCAGGGTATGATAGTATTCACTCTACTCTCATTAAATCAATCTATCCAAATATCATTCAAGTATTTACTTTTATAATCAATTTAAGTTTTACATCTGGAGCTTTTCCAGACACACATTGGCTGTTGTTGTACCAATCTATAACAGTGGTTCCTCTGAGCTTTGTAGTAATTTTATACCAATTTATTTAACTTTGATATTCTTTAAAATAATGCAGAAAATTATGAAAGGAAAATTGCTAGCATCTTTGACAAAATAAAATTTTTTAGTGAAAATCAATACGGATTTAGAGCTGGTTTATGCACTGAGAATGCACTTTAAAATTTTATGAGCTCAGTAACTGAAGGTATAAATAATGGTAAATGTGTAAGCAGCCTCTTCTTAGACATAAAAAAGCCTTTGACACAGTTGACTATAAAATTCTTTTAAACACACTTTATAACTGTGGTATTCGTGGTATCGCTCACAATTAGTTTACCACTTATTTGAATAAGAGGCAACAGTGTGTTAAATTAAATGGGTTGTTTAGTAAAATTGGGGAGATAGAACATGGAATACCGCAAGGATCAGTACTAGGTGCAATATTATTTATTATATTTGTAAATGATTTGTGTAAATCTAATGTAAATGGTGAAATCACAGAGTTTGCTGCTGATACGGCCCTTTTGTTTGTCGATCAGTCTGAAGGAAGTTAAGAAGAAGAAAATATGAATTCTGATTTAGAGTCACTCAAATAGTGGTTTGCTAAAAATAAATTAGCTCTAAATGCTAAAAAGACTTGTTTTGTAACTTTCCGTCTAGAGGGGATATATAAAGATGAGAAAGAATGTCATTTACTTATGTATAATTTGCCTAATCAACCAGATTGTTTATATTGTTCTCGTATAGGAGAAAAGGATAAAGTAAATTATTTAGGATTTACTTTAGATAAGGAACTGAACTGGAAGAGACACTTAACTAATCTTAGAGAGAAGCTTCTGTCGACAATTCGGCCATTTTACTACCTTTTAGATGTATATTTGTATATAGATTACTTAAAATTGTTTGTATGAGGAGTGATAACTTTCCTAATTTTGTAAAGACATATAGAGGAGGACTGAGAAGTAGCGGTAACTTTAAGGTCCCAAAGCCAAAGACTAATTTTTATAGGAATACCCTCTATTACCTTGCACTAAAACTCTATAACAGTATTCCAGAATATATTAAATGTATAAAATATATGATTAGAATTCTGACAGTATTGAGAGAGTGACTCATTATTATTGTAGAATCATATTTACCAATCTGGATGTTTTGTGTGGTGTTAATCATACCAGACAACCAACACTTGTCACTTCAATCTCAGCTGTTTACTTACAGATAATCAGAATTAGCTTTCTTTAGTACACAGAGTCCTACGAACATTATTGTAGAATCATATTTACCAATCTGGATGTTTTTTGTGGTGTTAATCATACCAGACAACCAACACTTGTCACTCCAATCTCAGCTGTTTACTTACAGATAATCAGAATTAGCTTGCTTTAGAACACACAGTCCTACGAATATTATTGTAGAATCATATTTACCAATCTGGATGTTTTGTGTGGTGTTAATCATACCAGACAATCAACACTTGTTACTTCAATCTCAGCTGTTTACTTACAGATAATCAGAATTAGCTTGCTTTAGTACACACAGTCCTACGAACATTATTATAAAATCATATTTACCCAACTAGATGTTTTGTGTGGTGTTAATCATACCAGACAACCAACACTTGTCACTTCAATCTCAGCTGTTTACTTACAGATAATCAGAATTAGCTTGCTATAGTACACACAGTCCTACCAACATTATTGTAGAATCATATTTACCCAACTAGATGTTTTGTGTGGTGTTAATCATACCAGACAACCAACACTTGTCACTTCAATCTCAGCTGTTTACTTACAGATAATCAGAATTAGCTTGCTTTAGTTAGTTAGTTGATATGGGGATATGCAGTTGGTCCAGCCAACCCTTGCAACGAAGCCTGAGGCTTTTTGTGCCAAACCCAGTGACTAATCGTCGTAAAGCTGGCAATCCTTGACCAGGTCAAGGAGCTTCTTCTCTAGATTAGTAATTTCCGACTGTCCCAGAGGTGAGCCTTCAAAAAGTGCTCTTCTCCTGGCACCAAGGGCCTCACACTCCAGGACAAAGTGTTCTGCCAACTCTTCGTCCTCCCCACAGAGGCGACAGATGGGATCCTCCGTAAAGAGTCCCACTGTTCTTAGATGCCTCCGGAATTTGCCGTGACCGGTGGTGAGTCCCACCACCAGTTTGACGTGTAATTTACTCAACCCAAGAAGTGACTTTCTTAACTTCTGGGAAGGATTTCTGACAAGAATCTTGCCGAGTCTTTGCCCTGGGAACCGCCGCCATCTTTCCAGATGTCTGGCGCTGACCCAGTTTTGATTGCTGTTTTGACAGCTGCAGTCGAAACGCCGCAGGCCGGCTCAGGACCAATGAAGGGCTTGAGAGCACCCTCCCTAGCCAAGGCATCGGCCTGCTCGTTGCCTTCTAATCCCCTATGTCCTGGGATCAATTCCAGCAAGACCTGATTTCTTGAACCCAGGATGCTGAGGGACTCCACACATTCCCAGACTAGACCAGACGAAACCTTCCAGGAGTCAAGAGCCCCTAAGGCCGCCTGACTGTCTGAGAGGATGTGGATATGTTTCCCGCAAACCCCTCTCTCGACCGCCTGGGCGGCACATTGAAGAATTGTGGCGACTTCAGCTTGGAAAACGGTGCCATACGCTCCCAGGCTCATGCTAGCGATGGTCCTAGGGTCGCCAGTATAGACCCCAAATCCAGCTTTGTTGCCCATTCTTGACCCGTCTGTGAACCATACAATTCGGTCGTGAGAAGAAACTGGGCTACTAACACCGTCCCAGTACTCCCTCGACCTGAAATCCACAGTATAGGGTCTGGTGAAAAGATACTTAGTCCCAATGAAGTCAGACTTCATTGAGAGTACCTCATCGTTTACTAGATTGGCCACTGAGGAGTGACCTGTACAGGACCCCCTCCAGTGGCCAGTTAGTTGAAACCTATAAGCCGCCGCCCGAGCCTCCCCAATAATGAAGAGATCAAGGGGTGGCAGGTTAAGAAGAACCTCCAGTGCAATAGAAGGGATTGACCTAAAGGCCCCTGTCATGCACATGCAGGCAAGTCTTTGTAGGCTAGAAAGCCTACCCCGGACAGTTACCTGATTGACCTTAGGCCACCAGATCAAAGCCCCGTAAGTAATTTGTGGTCTGATGACCGCTGTGTAAAGCCAGTGGCAGACATGGGGTAACAGGCCCCATGTGGAGCCCACGCAGCGCCTAGTGGTCACGAAGGACCATTTAGCTCTGCGGATGACTTTATCAAGGTGCAAGTTCCATGTCAGTTTCTGATCAAGGATTACTCCCAGATACTTAACCGACGATGAAACAGGCAGAGACACTCCACCAAGGGCCAGGCCTCTGAAGGAGCCCTGAACCCTTTTCCTGGTGAAGGGGACAATTACTGTCTTGGAAGGGTTTATTGCAAGCCCTTCTCGTACACACTAGGAGTTCACTGCTTCCAGACTGTCGTTCATGATGTCCATAACAGTGCCCTGGTACTTGCCACGGACCAGTAGGACAAGATCGTCCGCATAGCCCTGTATGAAAATACCCTTTTCCGTGAGGCTGACTAGAAGATCATCCACCACCAGGTCCCACAGGAGGGGTGATAGGACTCCCCCCTGCGGGCATCCTCGGCTCGCAGAAATCTCCACCACCTTACTTAGAAGGGTTGATTGAATTCTTCTGCCCCTTAACATGTGGTCGACCCACCTACAGATGGTGGGCTCTACACCACGTTGTCCCAGCGCACGAATAATTGACTGATATGAGGTGTTGTTGAATGCCCCCTCAATATCCAAAAAGGCTCCTAGAGCAATTTCTTTGTTCTCCAGGGAATGTTCAAGGTGACTGACCAAACAATGGAGGGCAGACTCACAAGACCTCCCCGGGAGATACGCATGTTGATTTCGATGTAAAGGGGAGACTTTAAGCGCCCCTTCTCGAATGTGGAATTCTACGAGTCTCTCCATGGTCTTCACCAGAAACGAGGAAAGACTAATTGGCCTAAAGGATTTGGCGTTCGTGTAGTCGCCACGACCCCGCTTAAGAATAAAAACTACTTTGCTAACTCTCCAGGACTGAGGAATATACCTGAAGGCAAGACTGGCCCTGAAGATTTCGCAAAGTAGAAAGTGGAGATTCGGTGGGCCCTTCTGCAACAGTGCAGGAAAGACGCCATCGCCTCCTGGGGATTTAAATGGGCTGAACTTGTCGATTGCCCATTTAACTCTGGAAACGGTGACTATACGTCTAGCTTGCCTCCAGTCCTCTCGAGTTTCCCTAGGTATAGGGCTAATCTCTCGAGGGCCAGAGGCTTCCAGAGCATCGTCAACGAGATTCCCTGGGAAGTGACACTCCAGAAGGAGTTCGAGCGTTTCGCCAGGTAAAGTTGTCAATTCCCCTGAGCTGGTTCTAAGACTGCCTGCCCATGGGGTTGATAGGTTCGCTAGCCAAGATTTTCTGGATTCTGGCTGCCTCTTTGATGGAGTCAATGCCCCTACAAAAGGTTTGCCATAAAGCCTTCTTGGCATCACGAATGGATGAATTGTAGTCGTTAAGAGCTAAACGATACTCTTCACGACAAATGGCCACCTTAGAGCGATTAAAAAGCATTCTAACGCGCCTTTTCTTAGCTTCCAGGGATTTTGACCACCACCCGATTTTTGATCTAGGCGGTGTGTTTGAAATTGGACAGTTGTCATGGAAACTTTCAAGGATCGCATCCTGTAAACAGGATGCCACCTGCTCCAGTTCCACGACAGACCTTATACGTACTCTACCCCCCCTGGACCCAAGCCCGCAATGGCCGAAAGTTCCGCAGCATAGGACTCCCAGTCCGTCCGCCTAGGATTTCACTGAGGAGAGGAAAAGGCTGACATTTTAGTTTTGATATCAAAACGAATGTACAGATGATCAGAAAGAGAAGGTTCATCAGAGACCCGCCAGTTGTCAATTAGGCCTAGAGTGACCGCATTGCAAAGGGTCAGGTCTATGACTTCGGCTCTTACCCTATTCCTAAACGTGGGTTCATTGCCCCGATTTAGAATGAATAGATCGTTAGCAACAATAAATTTTAATATGTACTCACCCCTCCTGTTGGGGTAGGTTGATCCCCATGCTTCATGATGGGCATTGGCGTCGCAGCTGACCAGAAGGTGCCGCCCCCCAATGGATTGTTTCTCTACCAGGGCTTCTAGTTCCCTGGAAGGGGGTGGATCCTGAGCATCATAGGGAAGGTACACAGAGCTGACAGTGAACTCCCCATGCCCTTCCTCAGTGCTCAGTGTCATTCTCACTGTCGTGATGTCCCTGGAACAGAAATCAAACAGAGGAAACACTTCCATACCATTGCGTACCAAGATACATGTCCTAGCATTATTGGTGGAACAAGAAGAAATTATCTTACCTTTTGCATCGGCCAGTCCTGCGATTCTGCCCTTGTGTAACCAAGGTTCTTGAATCAGGGCCAGGTCGATGTTGTGTGCAGTCATGGACTGACAGAGGGCTGCCGAGGCAGCCCTACTGTGGTGCAGGTTGGCTTGGATCACCCTTGGCATTGTCCCTAGCCAGTACGACCACCGAGGCCTGCCAGAGCCCCAAACTCAACTTATTGCTCTTGGCCTTAATGGCTGAGAGAACATGATCATCCACCAGGCAGACGAAGGTCTTTGCTCCTTCCCGATCGGCCTTTCGACTGATGATGGTCCATTCTCTCACATTTAGTTCCTTGTTTTGTTCTTCTACAAGCTTCAGGATTCTGGACTCGTCCATCTTTCCGAGCTGCTTAGGCGTCTTGAACAGCACCTTGGTAGCCCGTAGGATGTCCTTTCGGTCACCGATCCTGAACTGGGCCCCCTCCCACAATTTGAGAGAGGGGACAGCTGTAGCGATCCATGTTTTTGTCTCCTCGTTTTCGGCGGAGACAATAAGAGCACCCCTCTCTATGTAGGAGTTGGTGAACAAAGGGAGCTCACCACTGTCCAGCGGGCATATCGACTCAACCAGAGCTGTCTGGATGAGGTTGCCCTGCTCTTCAGTGAGCTTGCTCCCCGGATAGTTAGGTGGCACAACCGCCACCTTAATAGACTTGAGAGCTTCCAGAAAGGTCTGAGAAGAGGTTCCCTGATAACCTTCCTCGGCCTTCCTTTGTCTCTTCAAATCCCTCTGAGCCTCCGAGGGTGAAGGGATCGAGCCCTGCGGGCGGGCGCGTTTAGCGCCACCTTTAGAGCCGTCACCCTTCGCCTTAGGAGTCGCTCCCCTCTGGGCCTCCGCGGGTGAAGAGGTCGAGCTCTGCGGGCGTGCGCTTTTGGCACCACCTTTGGAGCTTTCACCCTCCGCCTTGGGAGTCGCCGAAGAGGTTTACTTCGAGGGACGATACTTCGCAGGGTCCCACTGTACACCCTGCCGGGCAAGTCTCTCCTTCAGGAGTTGTTTCCTCTGATTGACAGGAATGCGTCTCCTGGCTATCTTCATCCTATTCAGAGCCTCAGCCGTCCGATCGAGCTGATCAGAGCCTGGTTCTCGAGGAAGGACGTTTTCGAGGTTAGAGAGCGACATGGCCCCCCTCCATCTAACCCCTGACCCAAGCAGCGGGGACCAAGCTGGCCTACTAGGCTGCCTTCGTTCCCCGTGCCAAGGTCCTTGTCTGAGGGCTCTGAGCGGTCCTCAGCCAAGTTGGATTCAGAATCGGAGAGAGACATGTCCCCCCCCCCCGACGTTGATTTGGCCCGAGCAATGAAAAACAAGGGCTGGCCAGTGTGGCTGCCCTCTGCTCCCATGCTCGGTTCATTGCCTAAGGACTCAATGCGGTCCTTCGGTGAAGGTTTTGTTGTTATTGTTTTATTTGTGTCCATAGGATTCTCACGAGTAGCTAGGGAAATAAACGGTATAGCCCCGACAGAGCCCTGTATGTCAAGGTAAGCCTATTTGAAACTGGATTTCGGCTAGTGTCCAGAGTCCATATGGTATAGACTGGTCTACCAACAATCATTCAGCCCTCGGCCCACGCTGTTCCACCTTGGCTTGGTTGGATGGTTAGGTAGGATAAGAAATTAATGAGATAGGAGTGCTCTAAGCATCGGGATCACACTGAGAGCTGTGGGAAGGTACCCTCCTCCTTTCTCATCGGTTATGGGAGAGATGAGACCCCGGGCTTGGGACCGGTGCAGCGGAGGTTAGCTTGCTTTAGTACACACATTCCTACGAACATTATTGTAGTATCATATTTACCCAACTAGATGTTTTGTGTGGTGATAATCATACCAGACAACCAACACTTGTCACTTCAATCTCAGCTGTTTACTTACAGATAATCAGAATTAGCTTGCTTTAGTACACACAGTCCTACGAACATTATTGTAGAATCATATTTACCAATCTGGATGTTTTTTGTGGTGTTAATCATACCAGACAACCAACACTTGTCACTCCAATCTCAGCTGTTTACTTACAGATAATCAGAATTAGCTTGCTTTAGAACACACAGTCCTACGAATATTATTGTAGAATCATATTTACCAATCTGGATGTTTTGTGTGGTGTTAATCATACCAGACAATCAACACTTGTTACTTCAATCTCAGCTGTTTACTTACAGATAATCAGAATTAGCTTGCTTTAGTACACACAGTCCTACGAACATTATTATAAAATCATATTTACCCAACTAGATGTTTTGTGTGGTGTTAATCATACCAGACAACCAACACTTGTCACTTCAATCTCAGCTGTTTACTTACAGATAATCAGAATTAGCTTGCTATAGTACACACAGTCCTACCAACATTATTGTAGAATCATATTTACCCAACTAGATGTTTTGTGTGGTGTTAATCATACCAGACAACCAACACTTGTCACTTCAATCTCAGCTGTTTACTTACAGATAATCAGAATTAGCTTGCTTTAGTACACACAGTCCTACGAGCATTATTGTAGAATCATATTTACCCATTTAGATGTTTTGTATGGTGTTAATCATACCAGACAACCAACACTTGTCACTTCAATCTCAGCTGTTTACTTACAGATAATCAGAATTAGCTTGCTTTAGTACACACAGTCCTACCAAAATTATTGTAGAATCATATTTACCCAACTAGATGTTTTGTGTGGTGTTAATCATACCAGACAACCAATACTTGTCATTTCAATCTCAGCTGTTTACTTACAGATAATCAGAATTAGCTTGCTTTAGTACACACAGTCCTACGAGCATTATTGTAAAATCATATTTACCCATTTAGATGTTTTGTGTGGTGTTAATCATACCAGACAACCACCACTTGTCACTTCAATCTCAGCTGTTTACTTACAGATAGTCAGAATTAGCTTGCTTTAGTACACACAGTCCTACCAACATTATTGTAGAATCATATTTACCCAACTAGATGTTTTGTGTGGTGTTAATCATACCAGACAACCAACACTTGTCACTTCAATCTCAGCTGTTTACTTACAGATAATCAGAATTAGCATGCTTTAGTACACACAGTCCTACGAGCATTATTGTAGAATCATATTTACCCATTTAAATGTTTTGTGTGGTGTTAATCATACCAGACAACCACCACTTGTCACTTCAATCTCAGCTGTTTACTTACAGATAGTCAGAATTAGCTTGCTTTAGTACACACAGTCCTACCAACATTATTGTAGAATCATATTTACCCAACTAGATGTTTTGTGTGGTGTTAATCATACCAGACAACCAACACTTGTCACTTCAATCTCAGCTGTTTACTTACAGATAATCAGAATTAGCATGCTTTAGTACACACAGTCCTACGAGCATTATTGTAGAATCATATTTACCCATTTAAATGTTTTGTGTGGTGTTAATCATACCAGACAACCAACACTTGTCACTTCAATCTCAGATGTTTACTTACAGATAATCAGAATTAGCTTGCTTTAGTACACACAGTCCTACGAATATTATTGTAGAATCATATTTACCCAACTAGATGTTTTGTGTGGTGTTAATCATACCAGACAACCAACACTTGTCACTTCAATCTCAGCTGTTTACTTACAGATAATCAGAATTAGCTTGCTTTAGTACACACAGTCCTACCAACATTATTGTAGAATCATATTTACCCAACAAGATGTTTTGTGTGGTGTTAATCATACCAGACAACCAACACTTGTCACTTCAATCTCAGCTGTTTACTTACAGATAATCAGAATTAGCTTGCTTTAGTACACACAGTCCTACCAACATTATTGTAGAATCATATTTACCCAACAAGATGTTTTGTGTGGTGTTAATCATACCAGACAACCAACACTTGTCACTTCAATCTCAGCTGTTTACTTACAGATAATCAGAATTAGCTTGCTTAAGTACACACAGTCCTACCAACATTATTGTAGAATAATATTTACCCAACTAGATGTTTTGTGTGGTGTTAAACATACCAGACAACCAACACTTGTCACTTCAATCTCAGCTGTTTACTTACAGATAATCAGAATTAGCTTGCTTTAGTACACACAGTCCTACCAACATTATTGCAGAATCATATTTACCCAACTAGATGTTTTGTGTGGTGTTAATCATACCAGACAACCAATACTTGTCACTTCAATCTCAGCTGTTTACTTACTGATAATCAGAATTAGCTTGCTTTAGTACACACAGTCCTACCAACATTATTGTAGAATCATATTTACCCAACTAGATGTTTTGTGTGGTGTTAATCATACCAGACAACCAACACTTGTCACTTCAATCTCAGCAGTTTACTTACAGATAATCAGAATTAGCTTGCTTTAGTACACACAGTCCTACCAACATTATTGTAGAATCATATTTACCCAACTAGATGTTTTGTGTGGTGTTAATCATACCAGACAACCAACACTTGTCACTTCAATCTCAGCTGTTTACTTACAGATAATCAGAATTAGCTTGCTTTAGTACACACAGTCCTACCAACAATATTGTAGAATCATATTTACCCAACTAGATGTTTTGTGTGGTGATAATCATACCAGACAACCAACACTTGTCACTTCAATCTCAGCTGTTTACTTACAGATAATCAGAATTAGCTTGCTTTAGTACACACAGTCCTACCAACAATATTGTAGAATCATATTTACCCAACTAGATGTTTTGTGTGGTGTTAATCATACCAGACAACCAACACTTGTAACTGTAATACCAACTGTTTACGTTCAGAAAGTCAGAAGTGGTTTTTTTTTTTAATACAAACAGTTTAATAATAAAATAATAAGATATTTTAACAGTCTTTTGTTGTATAATCTGATTAAAACATCTGATAAAACATTAATAGCAAATAAATACCATATAACTGTAACACTACAACTATTTCACTCTGTAAGAGTTGAAGAATCGATACAAAACAAAATAATCGAGAAAAGAGATCGGGTGTGGAGATATTTCAGAAGGCACTCTGACAAACATCTAAGACAGCTTGCTTTTAGTAATGACCGTAGATATTTATAAAAAATCTAAGGTGAGGATTAGTCTAGAATATTAAAGAAGGGATTTAAAACCTCAACTGAAAAAAATTTTAATTAACGATATTTTGTAAATAAGTAATCATTTGTTACTATTTGATTTAGAGAAGGTTTTTCATCTCTACTCATGATAAATCACTATAAATATTTTATTTAGGTATAATTTCATAGTATCCACTGGGTGGAAGTAGGAACATTGGCGTGATGAACACGGTGTGAGTGAAAACTCTGTGTGTTTGACTGTGGTTTTGATGTGGTGTGATTGTTTAAATGTTATTTGTTATTGATCTGATGATTGATATACATTGTATAATGTCCTGCAATAAAACATTTTATTTGATATGTAGAGAAATTGAAACAACAGATTGAGTAAAAAATAAAGGCAATTTCCTCCATATCGTTCATTGAAATTTCGATTCCAGGAACATTATATGAATATATTTTTACATATAAATCCTCTATTCTTTAGATTTAGCAACACATTAATACAAGCGTTGCTTTAATGGGTGTATTTATCAATCTTATGTGCAATATAGTTTAATTTGTTGAGGGAACATTCTCGAAGCAAATCAGGTAGGTTTATTCCATGGATGGCAATATACCTGCGTTAAACTTATATGGACTAAATATAAAATGATAAAATAAATAATACAGATTAACAAAAATATTTTAGTTCTTAGTAAAATTACATTGTGGTAAATATTGTTTGCTAAAACAAATTTATCTAGACGAAGTTTAATAATTGGCCGTTAATGGCCTGAACCAATACAATTCTTCATCACCCACCACATAAATCTCAGCCTGTTTCCAATATACAACAATTACGACAATCAGTCACAATCTACTCAAATGCTTCAAATGTACATTTGCAGGCTGATTAACGGCCTATGAAGCCCTATGATACATGATAAGCTATTTTATAAACCGATGATACAAACTCCATGAATATGTGACGCTTTGATAATACTTTTATAAAGCTAGAATATTTCTGATTGTGTTTTAAACTTGTTCTCAATTACTGTACAATAAGTTTACTTTGCTTGATAATATTGTTATAACTGTTAAAGTAATTTTAAGGAAAGGGGGAAGTGCGGAGTTTCAAACAACAGCCATTAACTATAGTTAACAGATTTCATTGCATCTCTTTATTATATTCTGTTCTGTAATGAATAGCTATTTAATTTTTTACATTTTAGCTACTTAAAAATTTATTATAATGATCCAAATAAGATTCAATTGTGAACATTTTAAACTTGAATATTTGTAAAAAGATGTTGGTATTATTGAAACATTGTTACTGATACCAATATTAAAAAACAAATGAAGGATCGATCGGTATATAAAATATAAATTAGGATGTGAAACTTATATTTTTTGTTCAAGGTAAGATTGTTATAATATAATAAAAGTTAACTTTTAAACTATGGGGACAAATAATATAATAGAATCTTCTGGATAAATCAGAGTGTAAGTTGGTTGTAATATGAAGCGATCATGATCAATTTCTTAAGATTAAAATGTGGTTATTACCTATCTTTTTTATCATTTCATCAAAGTTTACCAATTTCAAATGATAATTTATAAATCAACGTAGTTTTGTCATAACGTTTATAGATAGTAAGTGTGTGTTATTTTTACTCTCAGAACACATTATAAAAATAAAATAAATAATTTTATAAATATAATTTATAAAATGAATATTTATGTTTATTTATATAATTACACATTTATTTTCATCAGATAATGCAATTTTATAAATATAATTTATAAAATAAATAATTATAAAATTTATATTTATTTTGTTTTTATATTTATACATTTATTTTTATCAGAAAATACAATAGTAGTTGAGGGTACTTATTCTAAATATCCATAACTTAACCATACAACTCACTTTGACTGAAATGACAATTTAGATGAAGGGAACTAAAATTAATTTCACTCGGTATGAAAAAACTTTTTTAATCTAAGAAAACTGTCAAAACACCCATACTCAAAGTTTCTTTGCATAGCATTTCATAACCAAGTGACACTTTTTGCTGCGCTTATTGGGACAATTATTGAATACAAAATATTTTTGTAAAACAATCATTTATTATGAACTAAAATACTGTAGTTAAAACTGATATATTAGTTTATGAATTATCAAGTTAATAATTAAGTTGAAAAGAAGTTTACTGTCTATGTTTCATGGATGGAGCTGTTTCAACTCATTGTTACAATGAATTTTATTTGTTTTTTTTGTATTAAAAATATCGATAGCATTATATCATATTAAAGTGTATTATTTTATTACATATGATCTCTTATGATTTAGTTAGTTAAAATATAAGAAAGCCAACGATTAATGTATGATTATTATTTAAAGTAATATAATTTTCAATGAGTTGAATTACATGACAGAAGTTCAAAATTACATGATAGAAGTTCAAAATTACATGACAGAAGTTCAAAATTACATGACAGAAGTTCAAAATGTGTATACGTGTGTTTTTTTAATTTAATTTCTGTTAAAACTCGTCCATTGTAAATTATATTTCTTAAGAATTTTATACCATATTCTATAGCGAAAACAACGATAGCATGCTTCTTATTAAAAACAGCCCTAGTACAAATACAAATTCTACTACACAAGTGTAAGACCTTACAAAATATTTGTAATATGTCGTCAAAGATCTTCCAAACCAGATTGTTATAGTCATGTTATAGTCATTTTACAGTCATGTTATAGTCATGTTAAAGCCATGTTATAGTCATGTAACAGTCATGTTATAGTCATGTTACAGTCATGTTATAGTCATGTAACAGTCATGTTACATTCATGTTATAGTCATGTTACAGTCATGTTATAGTCATGTTACAGTCATGTTATAGTAATGTTACAGTCTTGTTATAGTCATGTAACAGTCATGTTATAGTCATGTTACAGTCATGTTATAGTCATGTAACAGTCATGTTACATTCATGCTATAGTCATGTTACAGTCATGTTATAGTAATGTTACAGTCATGTTATAGTCATGTTTCAGTCATGTTACAGTCATGTTATAGTCATGTTACAGTCATGTTACAGTCATGTTATAGTCAAGTTACAGTCATGTTATAGTCATGTTGTATATTAATGTTACAGTCAAGTTATAGTCATGTTATAGTCATGTTAAGGCCTCCCACGTTAGCAAAGAAATTTCGTTTAAGATTAAATACTTTCCTCCATTTGGTTTTATTTATCAGTTAGGTTGGATTTTAATTTCTCATTTTAAAAGTACAATATACAATAAAGTAGTTAAATTATTTACTATACACACATGAGATAAGTATAATATATTTTACATTTATAGACCTCCTCTAAAACTAACTATGCCATGTGCAATACAATTCCAAACATTAGTTTTGGCTGATTTGATGCAAAATTACAAATATTTATTCAGTGATAATCCTTTTTGCATTTGTATGTTCCACCTTAGTATTGTTACGGTAACTTACAGCTACACACTAATGTAGGCAGGAAGTTATTTTTACAGTTTATCATTTATTATATTTACCGTCTTGTATAAAGTGATCCATGACCATTGAGATAATAGTACATTTTGTTTAATGAGATGAATAAGTTTTCTTCTTATCCACTAAAAACCTAGGAAACCCAAAGTACTTTTACGCCACAGAAAAATATTTTTAGTATATGATTTCCCAACATCATGAAAAAGAAACTTTCTCTGAACGATCAATTCAACTGCTTCTCCTTAATATTTGCACTATAAGGGCTTTCCCTTCACTCTTGTAAGTCTGTCCTAAAAAATGTAGGACTGAATTTATGCGTGTTCCAAAGTAGAATCTATATGTGGTGCATATATAATATTTAAAATATGTAATAAGTATTTATAAATGATTCAGTCAATTAATACTTAATGAATACTTATTTATGTTAGTTAGATTCCAGTCTAATTTAGATTCTACTTTGTTGTTAAGACGTGTACTTTTATGTGTTTTTTATTTAATGCCTAGAAATATTGTAGTGTATTGAAATTAAGACATCCCATCTTGATCATTTTTGTGGGCTTTTGTTTTTGCTAAAGACTTGTTCTAGTTGAATATAGAATTTTATTTGTTCTTATAGTTTATGTTCGTTATGTAGAACCTGATTTATTTTTACATATAAAATGCATTTTACATATAAATAATCTTGCAAAATAGGTATAGTATCACAAATACTGATATAGGCTACACTATGAAGGAAAAGTCCCAAAAAGTAGTTTTTTAACGATTACAGATAAAGCAATAAAACTTGGTACATCATTACTGCACCTACTAATATAATTCTTAAAGTAACTGCCATTTCTTCTGTCATATCAGGGGGATGGCCCACAAGGAGTCAGAAAAAATCTTAAATGAGAGCATAGGTCGAGAAGTACATCAAATTAAATGTCTTTAGTAGTACCATAAACTCACAAATCCGAACTCAAAAAGTTTCACTCTTTAAAAATGACGCTGGTTTACAGTTTTAAAAAGTTAAAAGGAAGGCCCTCTTATATATTGTTTAATATTCTTTTCCTAGCTTAAGTAGGCAAACTTAACCTTTGTAAATGCCACCAGGACTTAAGAAATAATTTTTTAGGTTATTGGAGATATTTTTGTATTTTTACATGTACTATTTGATTACCTACTTATTACCTAGGTGTTTGCGACCCTTAAGGTCGTGAATAACCATATCGGGGGTAGCGGAAGAGTCGTGGAAGCTCCTTCAGGTGGTATTCTTCCTTCACTTCCAATGGGTAATGGTCTACAAGGAGTTTGAAAAAAATATTAAAAATAGCATAGGTCAATATTATGTGCATAATGTTTAAGGGATAATCTATCACTAATGGATACCACAGACAACACTTATAATGGTTGATCCAGTAAAAAAGAGCAGATGTTCAAAGATATTAATGAAAAAAGTGATGCTTAGAAATGCTATTTCTAGTGAAATGTTCGAAATGCTAACTGTTTTTCATGACTAACTTTATTTTTACAACTGGCTTAGTGTATTCATTAGAATCTGTTCTTTGATTTATTAGTGCATTTAAATTGTTGCCACTAATACTGTTTCATACTACAACCAAGGAAATATTTGAACATCTGCCATTTTGAAGTGCAATAAACCTTTTAAGTGCTGTGTGTGGTATTAACCTGTGAGGCATCCCTTTTGAAATTTTGTAAATCTTGACCTATGCTATTTTTAATATTTTTCTTGAACTCGTTGTGGATCATCATCCATTTGAAATAAAGAGTCACCAACTACCCTAAAAATCTATTTCTTAAGTCCAGTATTAACAAAATTAACTTTCCCAACATAAACTAGGAAATGAATACTACACCATCTAGTATAGAACTTTTATTGAAACTTTAAACATTTTAAACTTGCGTCATTTTTTTAAGAGTAAAACTCTTGAGTTTGGATTTGTCGAAATGTGTTCTACTACTAAAGACTTTTAATTTGATGTACTTCTCGACCTATGCTCTCATTTAAGATTTTCTCCTGACTCTTGCGGGCCATCCCCCTGATATGATAGAATAATGACAGTTACTTAAAAAAATATATTTAGGCGCAGTGAAGATGTACCAGGTTTTATTACTTTATCTTTAATCGTTCAACAATTATGATGCTGTTCCGGGACTTTCCTCCTACATTGTATATACTTAGTTGAAGCAAATAAGTAATTGAGATTCTTTTTTTTAAAACTTGAGAGGTATAATTTAAATATTTACTAAATATAAAATCTATCCCATAATAAAATCCCCTGGTACATCATAAAAGAAATATAGGCCAGAGGAAAAACAAGAACTCACTGTAAAGGATATACGAGTATCATAATTTGTTGGCGTACGTTACATGTACAAACTCGTCGTATATAAAAGGGGCTATGGATAATTTAGTTTTTGTTAACAAAACTGGCTTCGGTGATATAAAAAAATAACTAGGATGTTGTGGGAATAGAGAAGTTAGAACATGTTCAAGAGTTGTTTATTTATATTTAATGGTAAATTTGAAAGTAAAAATTCATATCATAGTTTTAATCAGGTGTAATGATCAACCAAAAATCTGTCTTGTAGTTTAGACCTAAACATTATTGTCAAACTAGTTCAGGCAGACACTCCAATAATACTATATACGTATATAGTAAAACACAATCAATATTCCACTGTGATATTGTGATGTTAATATTGTACGTTTACGTAACGTTATGTGTAGTTACAGTGTATTAGTATGTTAAAGAATGTTCGTTTACTACAGTGTGTTGGTATGTTACAGTGTGTTAGTATGATACAGTGTTTTAGTATGTTACATTGTGTTGGTATGTTACAGCGTGTTGGTATGTTACAGTGTGTTAGTAAGTTACATTGTGTTGGTATGTTACAGCGTGTTGGTATGTTACATTGTGTTGGTATGTTACAGTGTGTTAGTATGTTACATTGTGTTGGTATGTAACAGCGTGTTGGTATGTTACAGCGTGTTGGTATGTTACATTGTGTTGGTATGTTACAGCGTGTTGGTATGATGTGTGTTAGTATGTTATGGTGTGTTGGTATGTTACAGTGTGTTAGTGTGTTACATTGTGTTGGTATGTTACAGCGTGTTGGTATGATGTGTGTTAGTATGTAATGGTGTGTTGGTATGTTACAGCGTGTTGGTATGATGTGTGTTAGTATGTTATGGTGTGTTGGTATGTTACAGCGTGTTGGTATGTTACAGTATGTTAGTATGTTACATTGTGTTGGTATGTTACAGCGTGTTGGTATGTTACAGTATGTTAGTATGTTACATTGTGTTGGTATGTTACAGCGTATTGGTATGTTACAGTGTGTTGGTTTGTTACAGTGTGTTAGTATGTTATGGTGTGTTGGTATGTTACAGTGTGTTGGTCTGTTACAGCGTGTTGGTATGATGTGTGTTAGTATGTTATGGTGTGTTAGTATGTTACAGTGTGTTAGTATGTTACATTGTGTTGGTATGTTACAGCGTGTTGGTATGATGTGTGTTAGTATGTTACATTGTGTTGGCATGTTACAGTGTGTTAGTATATTATGGTGTGTTGGTATGTTACATTTTGTTAGTATGTTACATTGTGTTGGTATGTTACAGCGTGTTGGTATGATGTGTGTTAGTATGTTATGGTGTGTTGGTATGTTACAGTGTGTTAGTATGTTACATTGTATTGGTATGTTACAGCGTATTGGTATGTGTGTTAGTATGTTATGGTGTGTTGGTATGTTACAGCGTGTTGGTATGATGTGTGTTAGTATGTTACATTGTGTTGGTATGTTACAGCGTGTTGGTATGATGTGTGTTAGTATGTTACATTGTGTTGGTATGTTACAGTGTGTTGGTATGTTACAGTGTGTTAGTATGTTACATTGTGTATGTATGATAAGTGTGTAGGTATGTTGCATTGTGTTGGTATGTTACAGCGTGTTGGTATGATGTGTGTTAGTATGTTATGGTGTGTTGGTATGTTACAGTGTGTTAGTGTGTTACATTGTGTTGGTTTGTTACAGTGTGGTGGTATGATGTGTGTTACTATGTTATGGTGTGTTGGTATGTTACAGCGTGTTGGTATGATGTGTGTTAGTATGTTATGGTGTGTTGGTATGTTACAGCGTGTTGGTATGTTACAGTGTGTTGGTATGTTACAACGTGTTGGTATGTTACAGTGTGTTAGTATGTTACATTGTGTTAGTATGTTACAGCGTGTTGGTATGTTACATTGTGTTGGTATGTTACAATGAGTTAGTATGTTACATTGTGTTGGTATGTTACATTGTGTTGGTATGTTACAGCGTGTTGGTATGTTACAGCGTGTTGGTATGTTACAGTGTGTTAGTATGTTACATTGTGTTGGTATGTTACAGCGTGTTGGTATGTTACATTGTGTTGGTATGTTACAGCGTGTTGGTATGTTACAGTGTGTTGGTATGTTACAGCGTGTTAGTATGTTACAGCGTGTTGGTATGTTACAGCGTGTTGGTATGTTACAGTGGGTTAGTATGTTACATTGTGTTAGTATGTTATGGTGTGTTGGTATGTTACAGCGTGTTGGTATGTTACAGTGGTGTGTTACAGCGTGTTGGTATGTTACAGTGTGTTAGTATGTTACATTGTGTTGGTATCTTACAGCGTGTTGGTATGTTACATTGTGTTGGTATGTTACAGCGTGTTGGTATGTTACAGTGTGTTAGTATGTTACATTGTGTTGGTATGTTACAGCGTGTTAGTATGTTACATTGTGTTAGTATGTTACATTGTGCTGGTATGATAAGTGTGTTGGTATGTTGCATTGTGTTGGTATGTTACAGCGTGTTGGTATGATGTGTGTTAGTATGTTATGGTATGTTGGTATGTTACAGCGTGTTGGTATGTTACATTGTGTTGGTATGTTACAGCGTGTTGGTATAATGTGTGTTAGTATGTTATGGTGTGATGGTATGTTACAGCGTGTTGGTATGATGTGTGTTAGTATGTTATGGTGTGTTGGTATGTTACAGCATGTTGGTATGTTACAGTGTGTAGGTATGTTACAGCGTGTTGGTATGTTACAGTGTGTTGGTATGTTACATTGTGTTGGTATGTTACAGCGTGTTGGTATAGTGTGTGTTAGTATGTTATGGGGTGTTGGTATGTTACAGCGTGTTGGTATGATGTGTGTTAGTATGTTATGGTGTGTTGGTATGTTACAGCGTGTTGGTATGTTACATTGTGTTGGTATTGTAACAGTGTGTTGGTATGTTACAGCGTGTTGGTATGTTACAGCGAGTTGGTATGTTACAGCGTGTTGGTATGTTACAGTGTGTTGGTATGTTACAGCGTGTTGGTATGTTATAGTGTGTTAGTATGTTACATTGTGTTGGTATGTTACAGCGTGTTGGTATAATGTGTGTTAGTATGTTATGGTGTGTTGGTATGTTACAGCGTGGTGGTATAATGTGTGTTAGTATGTTATGGTGTGTTGGTATGTTACAGCGTGTTGGTATAATGTGTGTTAGTATGTTATGGTGTGTTGGTATGTTACAGCGTGTTGGTATAATGTGTGTTAGTATGTTATGGTGTGTTGGTATGTTACAGCGTGTTGGTTTAATGTGTGTTAGTATGTTATGGTGTGTTGGTATGTTACAGCGTGTTGGTATGATGTGTGTTAGTATGTTATGGTGTGTTGGTATGTTACAGCGTGTTGGTATGTTACAGTGTGTTAGTATGTTACATTGTGTTGGTATGTTACAGCGTATTGGTATGTTACAGTGTGTTGGTATGTTACAGCGTGTTAGTATGTTATGGTGTGTTGGTATGTTACAGTTTGTTAGTATGTTACATTGTGTTGGTATGTTACAGCGTGTTGGTATGATGTGTGTTAGTATGTTATGGTGTGTTGGTTTGTTACAGTGTGTTAGTATGTTACATTGTGTTGGTATGTTAAAGCGTGTTGGTATGATGTGTGTTAGTATGTTATGGTGTGTTGGTATGTTACAGCGTGTTGGTATGTTACAGCGTATTGGTATGATGTGTGTTAGTATGTTATGGTGTGTTTGTATGTTACAGCGTGTTGATATGATGTGTGTTAGTATGTTACATTGTGTTGGTATGTTACAGTGTGTTGGTATGTTACATTGTGTTAGTATGTTACATTGTGTTGGTATGTTACAGCGTATTGGTACGATGTGTGTTAGTATGTTATGGTGTGTTGGTATGTTACAGCGTGTTGGTATGATGTGTGTTAGTATGTTACATTGTGTTGGTATGTAACAGTGTGTTGGTATGATGTGAGTTAGTATGTTACATTGTGTTGGTATGTAACAGACTGTTGGTATGATGTGTTTTAGTATGTTACATTGTGTTGGTATGTAACAGCGTGTTGGTATGTAACAGCGTTTTGGTATGATGTGTGTTAGTATGTTACATTGTGATGGTATGTTTCAGTGTGTTGGTATGTTACATTGTGTTAGTATGTTACATTGTGTTGGTATGTTACAGCGTATTGGTATGATGTTTGTTAGTATGTTATGGTGTGTTGGTATGTTACAGTGTGTTGGTATGATATGTGTTATTATGTTACATTGTGTTGGTATGTTACAGCGTGTTGGTATGATGTGTGTTAGTATGTTACATTGTGTTGGTATGTTACAGTGTGTTGGTATGTTACAGTGTGTTAGTATGTTACATTGTGTTGGTATGATAAGTGTGTTGGTATGTTGCATTTTGTTGGTATGTTACAGCGTGTTGGTATGATGTGTGTTAGTATGTTATGGTGTGTTGGTATGTTACAGCGTGTTGGTATGTTACAGTGTGTTAGTATGTTACATTGTATTTGTATGTTACAGCGTGTTGGTATGTTACAGTGTGTTAGTATGTTACATTGTGTTGGTATGTTACAGCGTGTTGGTATAATGTGTGTTAGTATGTTATGGTGTGTTGGTATGTTACAGCGTGTTGGTATGATGTGTGTTAGTATGTTATGGTGTGTTGGTATGTTACAGCGTATTGGTATGTTACAGTGTGTTGGTATGTTACAGTGTGTTAGTATGTTATGGTGTGTTGGTATGTTACAGTGTGTTAGTATATTATGGTGTGTTGGTATGTTACATTTTGTTAGTATGTTACATTGTGTTGGTATGTTACAGCGTGTTGGTATGATGTGTGTTAGTATGATATGTTGTGTTGGTATGTTACAGTGTGTTAGTATGTTACATTGTGTTGGTATGTTACAGCGTATTGGTATGATGTGTGTTAGTATGTTATGGTGTGTTGGTATGTTACAGCGTGTTGGTATGATGTGTGTTAGTATGTTATAGTGTGTTGGTATGTTATAGCGTGTTGGTATGATGTGTGTTAGTATGTTACATTGTGTTGGTATGTAACAGCGTATTGGTATGATGTGTGTTAGTATGTTATGGTGTGTTGGTATGTTACAGTGTGTTAGTATGATACATTGTGTTGGTATGTTACAGCGTATTGGTATGATGTGTGTTAGTATGTTATGGTGTGTTGGTATGTTACAGCGTGTTGGTATGATGTGTGTTAGTATGTTACATTGTGTTGGTATGTAACAGCGTGTTGGTATGATGTGTGTTAGTATGTTACATTGTGTTGGTATGTTACAGTGTGTTAGTATGTTACATTGTGTTGGTATGATAAGTGTGTTAGTATGTTGCATTGTGTTGGTATGTTACAGCGTGTTGGTATGATGTGTGTTAGTATGTTACATTGTGTTGGTATTTTACATTGTGTTTGTATGTTACAGCGTGTTGGTATGATGTGTGTTAGTATGTTACATTGTGTTGGTATGTTACAGTGTGTTGGTATGTTACAGTATGTTAGTATGTTACATTGTGTTGGTATGTTACAGCGTGTTGGTATGATGTGTGTTAGTATGTTACATTGTGTTGGTATGTTACAGTTTGTTGGTATGATATGTGTTAGTATGTTACATTGTGTTGGTATGATAGGTGTGTTGGTATGTTACATTGTGTTGGTATGATGTGTGTTAGTATGTTATATTGTGTTGGTATGATAAGTGTGTTGGTGTGTTATAGTGTGTTCATCTATTACAGTGTTGGTATGTTACAGTTGGTATTCAATACTACTGTATGTGTAGGGGTGGGTGGGTGAGTCAATACTACTGTATGTGTAGGGGTGGGCAGATGAGTTATTACCACTGTACGTGTAGGGGTGCGTCAATACAACTGTACGTGTAGGGGTGGGCGGGTGGCTTAATACCACTGTGCGTGTAGGGGTAGGTGGGTGGGTTAATACCACTGCATGTGTAAGGGTAGGTGGGTGGGTCAATAGATTTTACACGCTATCTGTGAAACTGTAAACATCTTTACGCTCTGTCTTTTGTTGACTGATTTAATATTTTGCATTTCTTTTGCATTTAATATTGTGTATTAAATTTTGTATAATTAAGTTATGTGTGATAGTTTTTTAAGAACTTTTCACTTTTAACGGTAATCTTTAGTATCTGGCATGTAGTATTAAATATTTTCTGATTTAGTAGATTTGACCTTATAAATTACGATACCTCCAAAATCACGAAGAAAATGTAATAGTTAGTATGTTACATTGTACAGGGTGTCCATAAAAGAACTCCGGGGTTTTAAAGTATAATATTTTAATGAAGGAAAAAAGGAATATAAATGTTTTATACATTATTAGAAAGCTAGTAATGTCAAGTTTTTTTTACATATTAATACAGTTCAATATGAGCCCCGTTAGTGGCACGGCACACATCATAACGATATTCAATCTCTTCCCATGTCCTGCCCAGCATGTCTGGGGGCACGGTTGCCACGCAATTGATTATTTGTTCCCTGAGATGGCCAACATCTCGGATTTTCTCTCCATACACAAGGTTCTTGATATGCCCCCAGAAGAAAAAGTCCAACGGAGTCATGTCAGGGCTCCTTGGAGGCCATGGAATAGGTCCTTCCCTTACAATCAATGTGTTGCCGAGTCGAGCGTCAAGTGCCTCACGCACACGCATACTGAAGTGTGGCATGTTAGAGTTCGTTTGTATGTTACAGTGTGTTGGTATGCTAAGTGTGTTGGTATGTTACATTGTGTTGGTATGTTAGTGTGTTGGCATTTTACGGTGCGGTAGAATGTTACTGTGTGTGGAATGTTACAGTGTGTTTGTATGTTACAGTGTGTTGGTATGTTACAGTGTGTTGTTATGTTACATTTTGTTGCAATGTTACATTGTGTTGGTATGTTACAGTGTGTTGGTATGTTACAGTGTGTTGTAATGTTACATTTTGTTGCAATGTTACATTGTGTTGGTATGTTACAGTGTGTTGGTATGCTAAGTGTGTTGGTATGTTACATTGTGTTGGTATGTTAGTGTGTTGGCATTTTACGGTGCGGTAGAATGTTACTGTGTGTGGAATGTTACAGTGTGTTGTTATGTTACATATTGTTGCAATGTTACATTGTGTTGGTATGTTACAGTGTGTTTGTATGTTACAGTGTGTTGTTATGTTACATTTTGTTGCAATGTTACATTGTGTTGGTATGTTACAGTGTGTGGAATGTTACAGTGTGTTTGTATGTTACAGTGTGTTGTTATGTTACATTTTGCTGCAATGTTACATTGTGTTGGTATGTTACAGTGTGTTGGTATGATAAGTAATTTGGTATATTACAGTGTGTTGTTATGTTATATTTTGTTGTAATGTTACAATGTGTTGGTATGATACAGTGTGTTGGTATGATAAGTGTGTTGGTATGTTACATTGTGTTGGTATGTTAGTGTGTTGGCATTTTACGGTGCGGTAGAATGTTACTGTGTGTGGAATGTTACAGTGTGTGGAATGTTACAATGTGTTTGTATGTTACAGTGTGTTGGTAAGTTACAGTGTGTTGTTATGTTACATTTTGTTGCAATGTTACATTGTGTTGGTATGTTTCAGTGTGTTGGTATGTTACAGTGTGTTGGTATGCTAAGTGTGTTGGTATGTTACATTGTGTTGGTATGTTAGTGTGTTGGCATTTTACGGTGCGGTAGAATGATACTGTGTGTGGAATGTTACAGTGTGTTGTTATGTTACATATTGTTGCAATGTTACATTGTGTTGGTATGTTACAGTGTGTTTGTATGTTACATTGTGTTGGTATGTTACATTGTGTTGGTATGTTACATTGTGTTGGTATGTTACAGGGTGTTGGTATGTTACATTTTGTTGCAATGTTACATTGTGTTGGTATGTTACAGTGTGTTGGTATGCTAAGTGTGTTGGTATGTTACATTGTGTTGGTATATTAGTGTGTTGGCATTTTACGGTGCTGTAGAATGTTACTGTGTGTGGAATGTTACAGTGTGTTTGTATGTTACAGTGTGTTGTTATGTTACATTTTGTTGCAATGTTACATTGTGTTGGTATGTTACAGTGTGTTGGTATGATAAGTGTGTTGGTATGTTACATTGTGTTGGTATGTTACATTGTGTTGCTATGTTAGTGTGTTGGCATGTTAAGGTGTGGTAGTATGTTACGGTGTGGTAAAATGTTACAGTTTGTGTGTATGTTACAGTTTGTTGTCACGTTACAGTGTGTTGGTATGATAAGTGTGTTGGTATGTTACTTTGTGTTGTTATGTTAGTGTGTTGGCATGTTAAGGTGTGGTAGTATGTTACGGTGTGTTAAAATGTTACAGTTTGTGTGTATGTTACAGTTTGTTGTCACGTTACAGTGTTGTTGGTATGCTACAGTGTGATGGTATGTTACTAGATGTAAAAAAGTGCCTTTATGTTAATCAATCATTTCTTCTCTTAAAACATCACTTATTCTATTGTTGTTGTATCAAATTTGAACATAAGTCAACTAAATAAAACACTCTACTGAGAATATAAAAAACCAAAATAACAATTTGGTTTGTGTACACAACGGATTTGTATGAGAAAGGAAACGTTGCCATCGTAAAACAAATTCCATTTCTCTCGCCTCGGCTAAGAGGTTTGTTGTACGACTTTCGGCACTAAAGTTTAGTGCTCAATTTATTCAACAATATTCACTGAAACAGAATAAAAAACTTATTGGCCATATTCGAAATAAGTTTTCTATTATTAAGTATTAATATTTATTATTATTAATACTATATGTTTTCCATGGGGGCCTATGCAAGTAATATTCAACTTTACATTGTACTGTTATGAAGTTTTTAGCTTAAATTTTCAATATTTTTAACAAATAAAATATTATTAACTGACAATATATTACAACATAATACCTAGGGACATATTTTAAAAGTGTGTAGTCTTATTATGATCTTTTATCAAATTCAAACCCATTAAACTGTGATAAACTACCGAAGAATGTTGTTAGTAGTTACATAGAATGTTATGTTTGTAAATAAGAATTTGTTATACATAAACTCGTTGTTGTACTCTATTGGTTAGGCTATATAATGATAGGATTACTTGTAGCCAAAATTAATAATTCACTTACTTGAATTTTTAATATACACATAGTACTTTTAACTACTGTACTATTAATACATTATACCACCAATGAACATATTAAAGTAAATGAATTATTAGTAAATGTTTTGGTAGTTACATTTAACTAGTTCTTAAACCAGGATTAACTTTGATTTTAACTCTCCATAACTATAAATAGCTGGTTTATGAACAACCAGTTACATGTAGGTATATAAAATATACATAATGGATTACTGAATGCTTTTATTTCAATATACTATCAAACTCGTAACCATGACTACACGTGTGCATAAAGAAAATAGCTTCCCTTAGTGTTTTTATATTTTATGGATTAAATAAAGTTGCAGTTTTAATGTTTCAACAACACTAATTTGTAGTACATATTAATCAGGTTTAATACCAATATAATTAACAATACTTTTTAGTGTTTTTAAAACTTTTAAAGAATGTCCAAATATGATAATTAGTAACTCCATTAGTTATTTAATTTTTTGCTGCAAAGTAACCAAACTCTAATTATATAAAAAATAAAAACATAAAAGTGCATCCAGAGTAGAAATTATGTTACTATCTAAAATATTTCCTGAGCCTTCCAAGTCATGAAAAAACAAGCTTGTCTTATTGCGGTAAATATACAGTAACCTACCATTTATTTACTCAACTAGGAACTTATGTATCTTATATGACAGTAATTTACTTGTACGTCTAGTTACTTTTTACTAATTGAGGTACACATTTTTAGTTCAAACATTTACAATTATTATACATATTTTGTTAAATTGATACTTAAACTAATGGTGATTAAACTATTGAAAACAAACGGTCAAAAACATTGACATATGTACATAAAAACTTATTAATTTGATAAAATCTACCCGTTAACTAATATTTAAATACCTAACTAAAGACATTAAGATGAGGCATAATCATTATTGATAAAGGGAAAAAACTATGAGCAATTACAATATACTGTAAATGTAATACAGTTTAAACAGAAGAAGTTCAGTTTCTTGAATTAAATTCAATTTAATATGTAAATGATAAAAGCGACACTATACTAACAATACCAGCAACTATGCAAAGACATAATAATCATTAAATATTGTATTTTATATCAATAATAAAAGTATAAAAAGGAAACTTTTCAAAATATTGTTAAAATCTTACTAAATGTCCAAATGTTTATTCAGCGATACATAATTTAAAAACATAAATACCTCACATTAAAGAACAAAAGAGTCTGAGTTTTTTTTCAAACATTCAAGAGGAATACGTTATTTTTGAAATACTGAAAACTCACTACAAACTTTACGAATTAATCTTATGTATTGAAGCTCGTTTGCAATAAATAACACATCATCAGTTCACATGGGCCTACCCCAAAACATGGGCCAAAAAATAGTTCTCTTGAGATCTTAAACCTATAATCACTACTGAATAACGCTGAGCATGACTCAATCTGTAAAAAAACTAATTCTTAAAATGGTCATTACTTTCATAAGCGTTTGAGGTTAAACTCGATTTCACTGTATACATTTCTTACATTCTATAGTGTACACATTTTTACTGTAAAAATAGTAAAAAAAATAGCGAAATAAATTATCTTGATTGCTCAATATTCCTTACATCTAAATAGAACTCAATTTTGATTATTAAGTTTAATTAACAATGATTAACAAAACAATTAACAAAAATACAACGGGAAATTAATTATAATGTGGGTGAAAATCAAACATTTTGTTGTATTTCAAGAATGACTAGTTTACACAATCATAAATAAAATACGCATCTTTTGAATTGAAATTTTCATAAATTTTTTATAAACAATGGTGATATATAAATTATTGGAAATTTCCAATATTTTAAAAATAAATATGATTTTCCAATTTAAAGTTCATTTTTCATTCAGTTAAGTGCAGCTGCCGCAATTTTAAACAATACAAAAGAAACATAATTATAGATAAAACCATAAGGATGTAAATTTTTTAGTATTCTTAGTAAATTGAAGAATGTCTTCTCCATAATAATTATAGTTAATTCATTGTCAACATTTATACCTATATATCTTAGTTACCTCCTAATAAGTACACCAACCAACAGATCATGTAACACGCATAACAATGACGGTCAGGAGTGGATTGTGGATACAGTAATCTTTACATATCGTATTATTTCAACATATGATACAATACAATTCCTATAAATAATAAAATTTGTGTGTAGATAATATGTAAAAGACAATATTATTACGTGCTATATATGTAAATTTGACATGACAAAACATAAATGTTCTACACTAATTATGTTTAATTTATACATATACTAAGGCATAACAGATGTTCATAGTTGAAGCATTTTGAAACAGAGAATGAATAATAATGTTCCTTTTTAGTAAATTGTTGTTGTCAAGTGTTAGTTTTATTTTAATATGAATTATAGGGCAAGTAAATATTATATTTTGATACAAAAACCATCAGTTGTAAGGTGACTACTTTGTAACAAAATAATATCGCACAGAAAAATGCAAACTCTAACATAATTTTCACTTAGTTTACTGTATTTTTTAAACAGCATAATGCAGACCTAAATTATTATGAAAAAAATATTTCAATAAGTCTCAGGCATTAATTATTTTAAAAAAATATGTTTTTCTGTTCAGTTAATGAAAATCGTCATGATTTTGCAAATCTAAACATTATTATAAAAAATATTAATTTAGTTGCAAGCCTCTGAGCTCACTTAAACTCTACCAATAAACCTCTTTAGCATCACTTTTTCAAAGAACTTTAAATTCTTGTTTAGAACATGAAAGTTAATAAATGCAACATTAAGAATCAACTCTACACTTTGAAATTGCTGTTGGAACAAAGGAGAAGCGAAACGATTGGTCCCTTGGAGATGTTTAGCTTCACCTTCCCCAAGTGGATCTCCTACTAAACCACTTGGTGTAGTGGCTCAGAGAAAAATTAGGCCCATTTTTATTTTTAACTCCTAATTTTGACACTTGAATATATTTCATAGAGAACTATCAAATAATCTGGAAAAGTAAACTTAAATTAAACTAATGGAATCCCAATTATTGTTTTTAAATTTCGTATAATAAAATCGCGATTGAAATAAAATACAAAATAAAAACACATTTATCCAATGAAATGTCGTGAAGGAGACCATTACAACACAAAGTATTGTTTGATAACACTACACAAACTATAGATGTCTAAATTACAGTACAGTTGTTATTTTTAGCTTTGTACGAGGACGAGAAAGGGTGTGTAATATAATATTATAGGTACGGCAAAGTCAGTAGTATTAAGTATGAGCAAGTGGATATGAGTCCTGTTAGTAGTGGCGTGTGTAGGTGCTATAGTAGTGGTGTACATGTAGGTAGGAGTGATATTAATAGTGTAGAGTTTATATGGTTAGGTGTGTTATTATAGTGTGTATTACTGTTCATGTATTGTGTACTGTATGAGTCCTGTTAGTAGTGGTGTGTGTAGGTGCTATAGTAGTGGTGTACATGTAGGTAGGAGTGATGTTAGTAGTGTAGTGTTTGTGTGGTTAGGTGTGTTATTGTAGTCTGCAGTACTGTTCATGTATTGTGTATGGTATAAGTCCTGTTAGTAGTGGTGTGTGTAGCTTGGTCTATGTGCTATAGTATTGGTGTACATGTAGGTAGGAGTGATGTTAGTAGTGTAGTGTTTGTGTGGTTAGGTGTGTTATTGTAGTATGTAGTACTGTTCATGTATTGTGTACTGTATGAGTCCTGTTAGTAGTGGTGTGTGTAGGTGCTATAGTAGTGGTGTACATGTAGGTAGGAGTGATGTTAGTAGTGTAGTGTTTGTGTGGTTAGGTGTGTTATTGTAGTCTGCAGTACTGTTCATGTATTGTGTATGGTATGAGTCCTGTTAGTAGTGGTGTGTGTAGGTGCTATAGTAGTGGTGTATATGTAGGTAGGAGTGATGTTAGTAGCGTAGTGTTTGTGTGGTTAGGTGTGTTCTTGTAGTCTGTAGTACTGTTCATGTATTGTGTATGGTATGAGTCCTGTTAGTAGTGGTGTGTGTAAGTGCTATAGTAGTGGTGTATATGTAGGTAAGAGTGATGTTAGTAGTGTAGTGTTTGTGTGGTTAGGTGTGTTATTGTAGTGTGTAGTACTGTTCATGTATTGTGTACGGTATGAGTCCTGTTAGTATGTTGGTGTAAGTGCTATAGTAGTGGTGTATATGTAGGTAGGAGTAATTTTAGTAGTGTAGTGTTTGTGTGGTTAGGTGTGTTATTGTAGTGTGTAGTACTGTTCATGTATTGTGTACGGTATGAGTCCTGTTAGTATGTTGGTGTAAGTGCTATAGTAGTGGTGTATATGTAGGTAGGAGTGATTTTAGTAGTTTAGTGTTTGTGTGGTTAGGTGTGTTATTGTAGTGTGTAGTACTGTTCATGTATTGTGTACGGTATGAGTCCTGTTAGTAGTGGTGTGTGTAGGTGCTTTAGTAGTGGTGTACATGTAGGTAGGAGTGATGTTAGTAGTGTAGTGTTTGAGTAGTAAGGTGTGTTGTTGTAGTGTGTAGTACTGTTCATGTATTGTGTACGTTATGAGTCCTGTTAGTAGTGGTGTGTGTAGCTTGGTCTATGTGCTATAGTAGTGGTGTACATGTAGGTAGGAGTGATGTTTGTAGTGTAGTGTTTGTTTGGTTAGGTGTGTTATTGTAGTGTGTAGTACTGTTTATGTATTGTGCACGGTATGAGTCCTATTATTAGGTTGGTGTAAGTGTTATAGTAGTGGTGTATATGTAGGTAGGAGTGATGTTAGTAGTGTAGTGTATTTGTGGTTAGGTGTGTTATTGTAGTGTGTAGTACTGTTCATGTATTGTGTACGGTATGAGTCCTGTTAGTAGGTTGGTGTAAGTGCTATAGTAGTGGTGTATATGTAGGTAGGAGTGATGTTAGTAGTGTATTGTTTGTGTGGTTAGGTGTGTTATTGTAGTGTGTAGTACTGTTCATGTATTGTGTACGGTATGAGTCCTGTTAGTAGTAGAGTGTGTAGGTGCAATAGTAGTGGTGTACATGTAGGTAGAAGTAATGTTAGTAGTGTAGTGTTTGTGTGGTTAGGTGTGTTATTGTAGTGTGTAGTACTGTTCATGTATTGTGTATGGTATGAGTCCTGTGTGTAGGTGCTATAGTAGTGGTGTACATGTAAGTAGAAGTGATGTTATCAGTGTAGTGTTTGTGTAGTTAGGTGTGTTGTTGTAGTGTGTAGTACTGTTCATGTATTGTGTACGGTATAAGTCCTGTTAGTAGGTTGGTGTAAGTGCTATAGTAGTGGTGTATATGTAGGTAGGAGTGGTGATAGTAGTGTAGTGTTTGTGTAGTTAGGTGTTTTATTGTAGTGTGTAGTACTGTTCATGTATTGTGTACGGTATGAGTCCTGTTAGTAGGTTGGTGTAAGTGCTATAGTAGTGGTGTATATGTAGGTAGGAGTGATGTTAGTAGTGTAGTGTTTGTGTGGTTAGGTGTGTTGTTGTAGTGTGTAGTACTGTACATGTATTGTGTATGGTATGAGTCCTATTAGTAGTGGTGTTTGTAGGTGCTATAGTAGTGGTGTACATGTAGGTAGGAGTGATGTTAGTAGTGTAGTGTTTGTGTGGTTAGGTGTGTTGTTGTAGTGTGTAGTACTGTTCATGTATTGTGTATGGTATGAGTCCTGTTAGTAGTGGTGTGTGTAAGTCCTATAGTAGTGGTGTACATGTAGGTAGGAGTAATGTAGGTAGTGTAGTGTTTGTGTGGTTAAGTGTGTTATTGTAGTGTGTAGTACTGTTCATGTATTGTGTACGGTATGAGTCCTATTAGTTGTGGTGTGTGTAGGTGCTATAGTAGTGGTGTACATGTAGGTATAAGTGATGTTAGTAGTGTAGTGTTTGTGTGGTTAGGTGTGTTATTGTAGTGTGAAGTGCTGTTAATGTATTGTGTACGGTATGAGTCCTGTTATTAGGTTGGTGTAAGTGCTATAGTAGTGGTGTATATGTAGGTAGGAGTGCTGTTAGTAGTGTAGTGTTTGTGTAGTTAGGTGTTTTATTGTAGTGTGTAGTACTGTTCATGTATTGTGTACGGTATGAGTCCTGTTAGTAGTGGTGTGTGTAGGTGCTATAGTAGTGGTGTACATGTAGGTAGGAGTGATGTTAGTAGTGTAGTGTTTGTGTGGTTAGGTGTGTTATTGTAGTCTGCAGTACTGTTCATGTATTGTGTATGGTATAAGTCCTGTAAGTAGTGGTGTGTGTAGCTTGGTCTATGTGCTATAGTATTGGTGTACATGTAGGTAGGAGTGATGTTAGTAGTGTAGTGTTTGTGTGGTTAGGTGTGTTATTGTAGTATGTAGTACTGTTCATGTATTGTGTACTGTATGATTCCTGTTAGTATGTTGGTGTAAGTGCTATAGTAGTGGTGTATATGTAGGTAGGAGTGATTTTAGTAGTTTAGTGTTTGTGTGGTTAGGTGTGTTATTGTAGTGTGTAGTACTGTTCATGTATTGTGTACGGTATGAGTCCTGTTAGTAGTGGTGTGTGTAGGTGCTTTAGTAGTGGTGTACATGTAGGTAGGAGTGATGTTAGTAGTGTAGTGTTTGAGTAGTTAGGTGTGTTCTTGTAGTGTGTAGTACTGTTCATGTATTGTGTACGTTATGAGTCCTGTTAGTAGTGGTGTGTGTAGCTTGGTCTATGTGCTATAGTAGTGGTGTACATGTAGGTAGGAGTGATGTTTGTAGTGTAGTGTTTGTTTGGTTAGGTGTGTTATTGTAGTGTGTAGTACTGTTCATGTATTGTGTACGGTATAAGTCCTGTTAGTAGGTTGGTGTAAGTGCTATAGTAGTGGTGTATATGTAGGTAGGAGTGATGTTAGTAGTGTAGTGTATTTGTGGTTAGGTGTGTTATTGTAGTGTGTAGTACTGTTCATGTATTGTGTACGGTATGAGTCCTGTTAGTAGGTTGGTGTAAGTGCTATAGTAGTGGTGTATATGTAGGTAGGAGTGATGTTAGTAGTGTATTGTTTGTGTGGTTAGGTGTGTTATTGTAGTGTGTAGTACTGTTCATGTATTGTGTACGGTATGAGTCCTGTTAGTAGTGGAGTGTGTAGGTGCAATAGTAGTGGAGTACATGTAGGTAGAAGTAATGTTAGTAGTGTAGTGTTTGTGTGGTTAGGTGTGTTATTGTAGTGTGTAGTACTGTTCATGTATTGTGTATGGTATGAGTCCTGTGTGTAGGTGCTATAGTAGTGGTGTACATGTAAGTAGAAGTGATGTTATCAGTGTAGTGTTTGTGTAGTTAGGTGTGTTGTTGTAGTGTGTAGTACTGTTCATGTATTGTGTACGGTATAAGTCCTGTTAGTAGGTTGGTGTAAGTGCTATAGTAGTGGTGTATATGTAGGTAGGAGTGGTGATAGTAGTGTAGTGTTTGTGTAGTTAGGTGTTTTATTGTAGTGTGTAGTACTGTTCATGTATTGTGTACGGTATGAGTCCTGTTAGTAGGTTGGTGTAAGTGCTATAGTAGTGGTGTATATGTAGGTAGGAGTGATGTTAGTAGTGTAGTGTTTGTGTGGTTAGGTGTGTTGTTGTAGTGTGTAGTACTGTACATGTATTGTGTATGGTATGAGTCCTATTAGTAGTGGTGTTTGTAGGTGCTATAGTAGTGGTGTACATGTAGGTAGGAGTGATGTTAGTAGTGTAGTGTTTGTGTGGTTAGGTGTGTTGTTGTAGTGTGTAGTACTGTTCATGTATTGTGTATGGTATGAGTCCTGTTAGTAGTGGTGTGTGTAAGTGCAATAGTAGTGGTGTACATGTAGGTAGGAGTAATGTAGGTAGTGTAGTGTTTGTGTGGTTAAGTGTGTTATTGTAGTGTGTAGTACTGTTCATGTATTGTGTACGGTATGAGTCCTATTAGTTGTGGTGTGTGTAGGTGCTATAGTAGTGGTGTACATGTAGGTATAAGTGATGTTAGTAGTGTAGTGTTTGTGTGGTTAGGTGTGTTATTGTAGTGTGAAGTGCTGTTAATGTATTGTGTACGGTATGAGTCCTGTTATTAGGTTGGTGTAAGTGCTATAGTAGTGGTGTATATGTAGGTAGGAGTGCTGTTAGTAGTGTAGTGTTTGTGTAGTTAGGTGTTTTATTGTAGTGTGTAGTACTGTTCATGTATTGTGTACGGTATGAGTCCTGTTAGTAGTGGTGTGTGTAGGTGCTATAGTAGTGGTGTACATGTAGGTAGGAGTGATGTTAGTAGTGTAGTGTTTGTGTGGTTAGGTGTGTTGTTGTAGTGTGTAGTACTGTTCATGTATTGTGTATGGTATGAGTCCTGTTAGTAGTGGTATGTGTAGGTGCTATAGTAGTGGTGTACATGTAGGTAGGAGTGATGTTAGTAGTGTAGTGTTTGTGTGGTTAGGTGTGTTGTTGTAGTATGTAGTACTGTTCATGTATTGTGTATGGTATGAGTCCTGTTAGTAGTGGTGTGTGTAAGTGCTATAGTAGTGGTGTACAATAGGTAGGAGTGATGTTAGTAGTGTAGTGTTTGTGTGGTTAGGTGTGTTATTGTAGTGTGTAGTACTGTTCATGTATTGTGTATGGTATGAGTCCTGTTAGTAGTTGTGTGTGTAGGTGCTATAGTAGTAGTATATATGTAGGTAGGAGTGCTGTTAGTAGTGTAGTGTTTGTGTAGTTAGGTGTTTTATTGTAGTGTGTAGTACTGTTCATGTATTGTGTACGGTATGAGTCCTGTTAGTAGTGGTGTGTGTAGGTGCTATAGTAGTGGTGTACATGTAGGTAGGAGTGATGTTAGTAGTGTAGTGTTTGTGTGGTTAGGTGTGTTGTTGTAGTGTGTAGTACTGTTCATGTATTGTGTATGGTATGAGTCCTGTTAGTTGTGGTGTGTGTAGGTGCTATAGTAGTGGTGTACATGTAGGTATAAGTGATGTTAGTAGTGTAGTGTTTGTGTGGTTAGGTGTGATGTTGTAGTGTGTAGTACTGTTCATGTATTGTGTACGGTATGAGTCCTGTTAGTTGTGGTGTGTGTAGGTGCTATAGTAGTGGTGTACATGTAGGTATAAGTGATGTTAGTAGTGTAGTGTTTGTGTGGTTAGGTGTGTTTCTGTAGTGTGTAGTACTGTTCATGTATTGTGTACGGTATAAGTCCTGTTAGTTGTGGTGTGTGTAGGTGCTATAGTAGTGGTGTACATGTAGGTATAAGTGATGTTAGTAGTGTAGTGTTTGTGTGGTTAGGTGTGTTTCTGTAGTGTGTAGTACTGTTCATGTATTGTGTACGGTATGAGTCCTGTTAGTTGTGGTGTGTGTAGGTGCTATAGTAGTGGTGTACATGTAGGTAGGAGTGATGTTAGTAGTGTAGTGTTTGAGTGGTTAGGTGTGTTTCTGTAGTGTGTAGTACTATTCATGTATTGTGTACGGTATGAGTCCTGTTATTAGGTTGGTGTAAGTGCTATAGTAGTGGTGTATATGTAGGTAGGAGTGATGTTAGTAGTGTAGTGTTTGTGTAGTTAGGTGTGTTTCTGTAGTGTGTAGTACTATTCATGTATTGTGTACGGTATGAGTCCTGTTATTAGGTTGGTGTAAGTGCTATAGTAGTGGTGTATATGTAGGTAGGAGTGATGTTAGTAGTGTAGTGTTTGTGTAGTTAGGTGTTTTATTGTAGTGTGTAGTACTGTTCATGTATTGTGTACGGTATGAGTCCTGTTAGTATGTTGGTGTAAGTGCTATAGTAGTGGTGTATATGTAGGTAGGAGTGATGTTAGTAGTGTAGTGTTTGTGTGGTTAGGTGTGTTTTTGTGTCTGTAGTACTGTTCATGTATTGTGTACGGTATGAGTCCTGTTAGTAGTGGTGTGTGTAAGTGCTAGAGTAGTGGTGTATGTGTAGGTAGGAGTGATGTTAGTAGTGTAGTGTTTGTGTGGTTAGGTGTGTTGTTGTAGTGTGTAGTACTGTTCATGTATTGTGTACGTTATGAGTCTGGTTAGTAGTGGTGTGTGTAGCTTGGTCTATGTGCTATAGTAGTGGTGTACATTTAGGTAGGAGTGATGTTAGTAGTGTAGTGTTTGTGTGGTTAGGTGTGTTATTGTAGTGTGTAGTACTGTTCATGTATTGTGCACAGTATGAGTCCTATTATTAGGTTGGTGTAAATGCTATAGTAGTGGTGTATATGTAGGTAGGAGTGATGTTAGTAGTGTAGTGTTTTTGTGGTTACGTGTGTTATTGTAGTGTGTAGTACTGTTCATGTATTGTGTACGGTATGAGTCCTGTTAGTAGGTTGGTGTAAGTGCTATAGTAGTGGTGTATATGTAGGTAGGAGTGATGTTAGTAGTGTATTGTTTGTGTGGTTAGGTGTGTTATTGTAGTGTGTAGTACTGTTCATGTATTGTGTACGGTATGAGTCCTGTTAGTAGTAGCGTGTGTAGGTGCAATAGTAGTGGTGTACATGTAGGTAGAAGTGATGTTAGTAGTGTAGTGTTTGTGTGGTTAGGTGTGTTATTGTAGTGTGTAGTACTGTTCATGTATTGTGTTTGGTATGAGTCCTGTGTGTAGGTGCTATAGTAGTGGTGTATATGTAGGTAGGAGTGATGTTAGTAGTGTAGTGTTTGTGTGGTTAGGTGTGTTATTGTGGTGTGTAGTACTGTTCATGTATTGTGTACGGCATTAGTCCTGTTAGTAGTGGTGTGTGTAGGTGCTATAGTAGTGGTGTACATGTAGGTAGAAGTGATGTTATCAGTGTAGTGTTTGTGTGGTTAGGTGTGTTGTTGTAGTGTGTAGTACTATTCATGTATTGTGTACGGTATAAATCCTGTTAGTAGGTTGGTGTAAGTGCTATAGTAGTGGTGTATATGTAGGTAGGAGTGATGATAGTAGTGTAGTGTTTGTGTAGTTAGGTGTTTTATTGTAGTGTGTAGTACTGTTCATGTATTGTGTACGGTATAAGTCCTGTTAGTAGGTTGGTGTAAATGCTATAGTAGTGGTGTATATATAGGTAGGAGTGATGATAGTAGTGTAGTGTTTGTGTAGTTAGGTGTTTTATTGTAGTCAGTAGTACTGTTCATGTATTGTGTATGGTATGAGTCCTGTTAGTAGTGGTGTGTGTAGGTGCTATAGTAGTGGTGTACATGTAGGTAGAAGTGATGTTAGTAGTGTAGTGTTTGTGTTGTTAGGTGTGTTATTGTAGTGTGTAGTACTGTTCATGTATTGTGTATGGTATGAGTCCTGTTAGTAGTTGTGTGTGTAGGTGCTATAGTAGTGGTATATATGTAGGTAGGAGTGATGTTAGTAGTGTAGTGTTTTTGTGGTTAGGTGTGTTATTATAGTGTGTAGTACTGTTCATGTATTGTGTATGGTATAAGTCCTCTTAGTTGTGGTGTGTGTAGGTGCTATAGTAGTGGTGTATATGTAGGTAGGAGTGATTTTAGTAGTGTAGTGTTTGTGTGGTTAGGTGTGTTATTGTAGTGTGTAGTACTGTTCATGTATTGTGTACGGTATGATTCCTGTTAGTATGTTGGTGTAAGTGCTATAGTAGTGATATATATGTAGGTAGGAGTGATTTTAGTAGTGTAGTGTTTGTGTGGTTAGGTGTGTTATTGTAGTGTGTAGTACTGTTCATGTATTGTGTACGGTATGAGTCCTGTTAGTAGTGGTGTGTGTAGGTGCTTTAGTAGTGGTGTACATGTAGGTAGGAGTGATGTTAGTAGTGTAGTGTTTGAGTGGTTAGGTGTGTTGTTGTAGTGTGTAGTACTGTTCATTTAATGTGTACGTTATGAGTCCTGTTAGTAGTGGTGTGTGTAGCTTGGTCTATGTGCTATAGTAGTGGTGTACATGTAGGTAGGAGTGATGTTAGTAGTGTAGTGTTTGTTTGGTTAGGTGTGTTATTGTAGTGTGTAGTACTGTTCATGTATTGTGCACGGTATGAGTCCTATTATTAGGTTGGTGTAAGTGCTATAGTAGTGGTGTATATGTAGGTAGGAGTGATGTTAGTAGTGTAGTGTATTTGTGGTTAAGTGTGTTATTGTAGTGTGTAGTACTGTTCATGTATTGTGTACGGTATGAGTCCTGTTAGTAGGTTGGTGTAAGTGCTATAGTAGTAGTGTATATGTAGGTAGGAGTGATGTTAGTAGTGTATTGTTTGTGTGGTTAGGTGTGTTATTGTAGTGTGTAGTACTGTTCATGTATTGTGTACGGTATGAGTCCTGTTAGTAGTAGAGTGTGTAGGTGCAATTGTAGTGGTGTACATGTAGGTAGAAGTGATGTTAGTAGTGTAGTGTTTGTGTGGTTAGGTGTGTTATTGTTGTGTGTAGTACAGTTCATGTATTGTGTATGGTATGAGTCCTGTGTGTAGGTGCTATAGTAGTGGTGTACATGTAAGTAGAAGTGATGTTATCAGTGTAGTGTTTGTGTGGTTAGGTGTGTTGTTGTAGTGTGTAGTACTGTTCATGTATTGTGTACGGTATAAGTCCTGTTAGTAGGTTGGTGTAAGTGCTATAGTAGTGGTGTATATGTAGGTAGGAGTGGTGATAGTAGTGTAGTGTTTGTGTAGTTAGGTGTTTTATTGTAGTGTGTAGTACTGTTCATGTATTGTGTACGGTATGAGTCCTGTTAGTAGGTTGGTGTAAGTGCTATAGTAGTGGTGTATATGTAGGTAGGAGTGATGTTAGTAGTGTAGTGTTTGTGTGGTTAGGTGTGTTGTTGTAGTGTGTAGTACTGTTCATGTATTGTGTATGGTATGAGTCCTATTAGTAGTGGTGTTTGTAGGTGCTATAGTAGTGGTGTACATGTAGGTAGGAGTGATGTTAGTAGTGTAGTGTTTGTGTGGTTAGGTGTGTTGTTGTAGTGTGTAGTACTGTTCATGTATTGTGTATGGTATGAGTCCTGTTAGTAGTGGTGTGTGTAAGTGCTATAGTAGTAGTGTACATGTAGGTAGGAGTAATGTAGGTAGTGTAGTCTTTGTGTGGTTAGGTGTGTTATTGTAGTGTGAAGTACTGTTCATGTATTGTGTACGGTATGAGTCCTATTAGTTGTGGTGTGTGTAGGTGCTATAGTAGTGGTGTACATGTAGGTATAAGTGATGTTAGTAGTGTAGTGTTTGTGTGGTTAGGTGTGTTATTGTAGTGTAAAGTGCTGTGCATGTATTGTGTACGGTATGAGTCCTGTTATTAGGTTGGTGTAAGTGCTATAGTAGTGGTGAATATGTAGGTAGGAGTGCTGTTAGTAGTGTAGTGTTTGTGTAGTTAGGTGTTTTATTGTAGTGTGTAGTACTGTTCTTGTATTGTGTACGGTATGAGTCCTGTTAGTAGTGGTGTGTGTAGGTGCTATAGTAGTAGTGTACATGTAGGTAGGGGTGATGTTAGTAGTGTAGTGTTTGTGTGGTTAGGTGTGTTATTGTAGTGTGTAGTACTGTTCATGTATTGTGTATGGTATGAGTCCTGTTAGTAGTTGTGTGTGTAGGTGCTATAGTAGTGGTGTACATGTAGGTAGGAGTGATGTTAGTAGTGTAGTGTTTGTGTGGTTAGGTGTGTTGTTGTAGTATGTAGTACTGTTCATGTATTGTGTATGGTATAAGTCTTGTTAGTAGTGGTGTGTGTAATTGCTATAGTAGTGGTGTACATGTAGGTAGGGGTGATGTTAGTAGTGTAGTGTTTGTGTGGTTAGGTGTGTTATTGTAGTGTGTAGTACTGTTCATGTATTGTGTATGGTATGAGTCCTGTTAGTAGTTGTGTGTGTAGGTGCTATAGTAGTAGTATATATGTAGGTAGGAGTGATGTTAGTAGTGTAGTGTTTGTGTGGTTAGGTGTGTTATTGTAGTGTGTAGTCCTGTTCATGTATTGTGTACGGTATGAGTCCTGTTAGTTGTGTTGTGTGTAGGTGCTATAGTAGTGGTGTACATGTAGGTATAAGTGATGTTAGTAGTGTAGTGTTTGTGTGGTTAGGTGTGATGTTGTAGTGTGTAGTACTGTTCATGTATTGTGTACGGTATGAGTCCTGTTAGTTGTGGTGTGTGTAGGTGCTATAGTAGTGGTTTACATGTAGGTATAAGTGATGTTAGTAGTGTAGTGTTTGTGTGGTTAGTTGTGTTTCTGTAGTGTGTAGTACTGTTCATGTATTGTGTACGGTATAAGTCCTGTTAGTTGTGGTGTGTGTAGGTGCTATAGTAGTGGTGTACATGTAGGTATAAGTGATGTTAGTAGTGTAGTGTTTGTGTGGTTAGGTGTGTTTCTGTAGTGTATAGTACTGTTCATGTATTGTGTACGGTATGAGTCCTGTTAGTTGTGGTGTGTGTAGGTGCTATAGTAGTGGTGTACATGTAGGTAGGAGTGATGTTAGTAGTGTAGTGTTTGTGTGGTTAGGTGTGTTTCTGTAGTGTGTAGTACTGTTCATGTATTGTGTACGGTATGAGTCCTGTTATTAGGTTGGTGTAAGTGCTATAGTAGTGGTGTATATGTAGGTAGGAGTGATGTTAGTAGTGTAGTGTTTGTGTAGTTAGGTGTTTTATTGTAGTGTGTAGTACTGTTCATGTATTGTGTACGGTATGAGTCCTGTTATTAGGTTGGTGTAAGTGCAATAGTAGTGGTGTATATGTAGGTAGGAGTGATGTTATTAGTGTAGTGTTTGTGTAGTTAGGTGTTTTATTGTAGTGTGTAGTACTGTTCATGTATTGTGTACGATATGAGTCCTGTTAGTATGTTGGTGTAAGTGCTATAGTAGTGGTGTATATGTAGGTAGGAGTGATGTAAGTAGTGTAGTGTTTGTGTGGTTAGGTGTGTTCTTGTGTCTGTAGTACTGTTCATGTATTGTGTATGGTATAAGTCCTGTTAGTAGTGGTGTGTGTAAGTGCTAGAGTAGTGGTGTATGTGTAGGTAGGAGTGATGTTAGTAGTGTAGTGTTTGTGTGGTTAGGTGTGTTATTGTAGTGTGTAGTACTGTTCATGTATTGTGTACGTTATGAGTCCTATTAGTATGTTGGTGTAAGTGCTATAGTAGTGGTGTATATGTAGGTAGGAGTGATGTTAGTAGTGTAGTGTTTGTGTGGTTAGGTGTGTTATTGTAGTATGTAGTACTGTTTATGTATTGTGTACGGTATGAGTCCTGTTAGTAGTGGTGTGTGTAGGTGCTTTAGTAGGGGTGTACATGTAGGTAGGAGTGATGTTAGTAGTGTAGTGTTTGTGTGGTTAGGTGTGTTGTTGTAGTGTATAGTACTGTTCATGTATTGTGTACGTTATGAGTCTGGTTAGTAGTGGTGTGTGTAGCTTGGTTTATGTGCTATAGTAGTGGAATACATTTAGGTAGGAGTGATATTAGTAGTGTAGTGTTTGTGTGGTTAGGTGTGTTATTGTAGTGTGTAGTACTATTCATGTATTGTGCACAGTATGAGTCCTATTATTAGGTTGGTGTAAGTGCTATAGTAGTGGTGTATATGTAGGTAGGAGTGATGTTAGTAGTGTAGTGTTTTTGTGGTTAGGTGTGTTATTGTAGTGTGTAGTACTGTTCATGTATTGTGTACGGTATGAGTCCTGTTAGTAGGTTGGTGTAAGTGCTATAGTAGTGGTGTATATGTAGGTAGGAGTGATGTTAGTAGTGTATTGTTTGTGTGGTTAGGTGTGTTATTGTAGTGTGTAGTACTGTTCATGTATTGTGTACGGTATGAGTCCTGTTAGTAGTAGCGTGTGTAGGTGCAATAGTAGTGGTGTACATGTAGGTAGAAGTGACGTTATTAGTGTAGTGTTTGTGTGGTTAGGTGTTTTATTGTAGTGTGTAGTACTGTTCATGTATTGTGTATGGTATGAGTCCTGTGTACATGTAGGTAGAAGTGATGTTAGTAGTGTAGTGTTTGTGTTGTTAGGTGTGTTATTGTAGTGTGTAGTACTGTTCATGTATTGTGTATGGTATGAGTCCTGTTAATAGGTTGGTGTAAGTGCTATAGTAGTGGTGTATATGTAGGTAGGAGTGATGTTAGTAGTGTAGTGTTTGTGTAGTTAGGTGTTTTATTGTAGTGTGTAGTACTGTTCATGTATTGTGTACGGTATGAGTCCTGTTATTAGGTTGGTGTAAGTGCTATAGTAGTGGTGTAAATGTAGGTAGAAGTGATGTTAGTAGTGTAGTGTTTGTGTGGTTAGGTGTGTTATTGTAGTTTGTAGTACTATTCATGTATTGTATATGGTATGAGTCCTGTTAATAGGTTGGTGTAAGTGCTATAGTAGTGGTGTATATGTAGGTAGGAGTGATGTTAGTAGTGTCGTGTTTGTGTAGTTAGGTGTTTTATTGTAGTGTGTAGTACTGTTCATGTATTGTGTACGGTATGAGTCCTGTTATTAGGTTGGTGTAAGTGCTATAGTAGTGGTGTAAATGTAGGTAGAAGTGATGTTAGTAGTGTAGTGTTTGTGTGGTTAGGTGTGTTATTGTAGTGTGTAGTACTGTTCATGTATTGTGTATGGTATGAGTCCTGTTAGTAGTGGTGTGTGTAGGTGCTATAGTAGTGGTGTACATGTAGGTAGGAGTGATGTTAGTAGTGTAGTGTTTGTGTGGTTAGGTGTGTTATTGTAGTGTGTAGTACTGTTCATGTATTGTGTATGCTATGAGTCCTGTTAGTAGTGGTGTGTGTAGGTGCTATAGTAGTGGTGTACATGTAGGTAGGAGTGATGTTAGTAGTGTAGTGTTTGTGTGGTTAAGGGTGTGTTATTGTAGATTGTAGTACTCTTCATGTATTGTGTATGGTATGAGTCCTGTTAGTAGGTTGGTGTAAGTGCTATAGTAGTGGTGTATATATAGGTAGGAGTGATGTTAGTAGTATAGTGTTTGTGTGGTTAGGTGTGTTATTGTAGTGTGTAGTAATGTTCATGTATTGTGTACGGTATGAGTCCTGTTATTAGGTTGGTGTAAGTGCTATAGTAGTGGTGTATATGTAGGTAGGAGTGATGTTAGCAGTGTAGTGTTTGTGTGGTTAGGTGTGTTATTGTAGTGTGTAGTACTGCTCATGTATTGTGTACGGTATGAGTCCTGTTAGTAGGTTGGTGTAAGTGCTATAGTAGTGTTGCATATGTAGGTAGGAGTGATGTTAGTAGTGTAGTGTTTGTGTGGTTAGGTGTTTATTGTAGTGTGTAGTACTGTTCATGTATTGTGTACGGCATGAGTCCTGTTAGTAGGTTGGTGTAAGTGCTATAGTAGTGGTGTATATGTAGGTAGGAGTGATGATAGTAGTGTAGTGTTTGTGTAGTTAGGTGTTTTATTGTAGTCTTTAGTACTGTTCATGTATTGTGTACGGTATGAGTCCTGTTAGTAGTGGTGTGTGTAGGTGCTATAGTAGTGGTGTACATGTAGGTAGAAGTGATGTTAGTAGTGTAGTATTTGTGTGGTTAGGTGTGTTGTTGTAGTGTGTAGTACTGTTCATGTATTGTGTACGGTATGAGTCCTGTTAGTAGTGGTGTGTGTAGGTGCTATAGTAGTGGTGTGTGTAGGTGCTATAGTAGTGGTGTATATGTAGGTAGAAGTGATGTTAGTAGTGTAGTGTTTGTGTGGTTAGGTGTTTTGTTGTAGTCTGTAGTACTGTTCATGTATTGTGTACGTTAGTTAGGTATCAGTGCCTCTAAAAGTAGTAAGATTATCTGAATAGTATAGACTTAAATAACAAAAAATTGGAAACCGATAGAAAAGTCTAATAACCATGCAAATAACACTTAGGTGAATGAGTATTTGCATTTAGGTTTATAATAGATATAATCTCTACTAAAATTTTAAAAAACCTAACTCCTAAAATATTTTCACTAAGAAAATATCCCAACATATTAGTGGAGCCAGAACTAAGCTCTCTACTTTGAACTGGTATTACTATTATTATAATGCCTTTTTAACTATATATTTTGTGTGTGACATAATATAATATAATCCAAAAGGCAACAAATATAATCCAAAAGACAAACAAAAATCCAAAAGACAAAAAATGCGCATAGGATCAGAGAAAACTTATGTTCATAAATAGACACACAAACCAAAGTAATTGCATGGTGTTTGACGCAAGAATACATATGACGTGACACGGAAGTCTACGTGCATATATAGATTTAGAAGAACATAAATCTAATCCTAAAAATGTTCCCGAGGATTTATCTTGCTGTTATTACAAGACAGTATTATTTACTATATAAACTTGTGTATTTAAATAAAATACGTCCAAAAGTAAAATGGGAAGAACTTTGGTACATATTTTTATATAACTATACATCACAGTTTAGGTAAACAAACTATTAATACTATAAAAATAGGATTACATTTGTTATTAGGCTTGGCAAAGGTTTAGCAGGAAAATTATTTCTGTAATTAATATTTGTATGTGTACTAATTGAACTAATTATACACATTTTAAATTATTTTTTAGTTACATTTTTACACTACAAATATTTGTTACAGAGCATTTACGAATACTATTATAGTTACAATTTAATGGTCTGCAAAAGAATGTTCATAATTTGTAATTGCTCTCAGATATATACACATTATTTACACAGCTTATTATAAAAATATCTCAGGAAAATTCAAAGAAACATGACGGAAAGATACTCACTCATCTGCTTCTCTTATTATGTAATAAACTGTTGAATTTTAATTACATTTAGTGTTAGTCACTCAATTAACACTTTTGAATACAATTATAAATGGCAATTATTTTGTTTGCTGTATTTAAACTATATCTGTACACTTTGACTCACGATGAAAGGTAATTAGTTGAGTCCCAGGGAACCGCTAGAGAACTTCAAGTAAACTTTGTTGAAGTTCCAGTTATTTGTCTTCCCAGAGGTAGCGTCTATCACTATTATGTTGATGATTTCAACATTAAAAACAACTTCCAAACGTAATAGTTTATTTATAATCACGTATTGATTTATCTGTTGATAATCATCGATTTCAAGGTAAAAGTTACTGCTTACTGAATAAGTTAATTATTTCACTGAAGTGTCATTCGTATGATTCCAGCTTAAGTTAATCTAATAACATTGCATTTAGGAACTTAACTTCTTTACAGGGAGGTCTACGACTACAAACCTTGTTGTACCACATGTCTAGGCCACATGTTACGGTTTTCAGTTACCATAAAGAATTGATACCATATGTCTTGAATTTTCTGAAGCCTTCGACAAAGTAAGCCACAGTCATATTCTAGACTCATTTGAGGGCATATGGTATCATTTGCGAATTTTCATATTGTGAGATATTTCTCTGAATAATCGCAGTATATTACTCTCATGTTTTAACTCTTTTTCTCACGAGTGTATTGTCCCAATACATATTTGGGCCTGTTTCTGTTTAACATTTTGTCACAGTCAGTTTTACAGTTTCGACCTTGGTGTATTATTGGGTGAAATAATCGCACCGTTTATCCAAGTAAATGGTATTTGTGCTAGTTCTTCTACATGACTGTGAGCTAGAAACAGCAGTACGTCATGGAAACAACAACTATTCACTCAACAGGTTGAAAGTATTATTAAATTTTGTTTACTTAAGCTCTAACCATTCCACAAAAAAACCAAATGAAGAAACTGTGTTGTGCCTGCAAGTATGCACCGCTGAGGACTCTTGTGGAACAATTTAGTCTTTGCTCTGTGGAATACAGGAGAAGAATTCACATAATTATGTTTATTTTCTAGCCTATAACTGATTCTATTTACATTCCAGTGATTATAATCATGTGTATATCTTGCACTGTTTCCTGAGAAATAGGCTAACTAATTTATTTGGCAAGCATCATGCCGTGCGAGATAACAGCACCAAATAGTTGTGGTACTATAAACCTAATTTTGAATACATACAAAGTATTTACAATTCGAGTATAAAATAATAAAAGTATGTTATGATATATTATTTTTAATATTATATATAATATATTCTTTTGTTTTATTTGAGATTAAAATACAATGTTGTGCGTATTTTAAGGTGAATATTAATGATCATATTTCTGTAGGATTATTGTGGATGAGTTTAGTCTGGTAACTGAGTTCGACTGTTCTTCAGAAAGGGCAAACTATTAATAGCCAAGTAACCAGGAAAAAAAATATCAATTTAAAATGTCAATCTCTAAGAGTGATATGCACATTAGTGCATAATAAAATGATATATAAAAAATATACCCATCAAGATGAAACGTTTTTGAGACAAACGAACATGGTCTGCTAGTGGAGGATATTATCGTCATCAAGTCTATTTTTTTCAAGTACAACATACAAACATACAACATAAAAGTATATCAAGTACAACATAATCCATTTGAAAATAGTCCGGAAAATACGCAAATATGAGTCCATGGAAACACCCGCCAAGTCAGGTCCTCTTGTAGTGCAGAAGGCTTTGCCGACTGGTACTCTGTCAAATGTCACCCTTCTACGTGTTATCTGTTGGTGGTATAATATAGTATTTACTGTTCAGTAGTAATGAAGGTACCAGCGAGAATTGTGTAAAGATAAGAAAGAGATGTTTTGTTATGAATAAGTTGTAAGTTAAATTAAAAAAACAGGTACACAATAATAACGAATTAATTATTTTCCTAGACAATCTTTACAATATAAACTGTACTAGTATATGTAAATTGATAACAAATCCAAATATCTTACTATATTCAATTATAAAAAACATTTAATTAATAAAATATATAATAATTAAAGTTTTAACTTGATAATACAGTAATTCAAAACGACACAAAATCCAATAATTATTTTGCAATGAAAATACAGACAATGAATACTTTTGGTACAGATATAATTATCAGTATTTTGAGCAATAAACATTACTTACTACATTGCACACAGGATGTTGCTACAGTTAATATTGTTAATATTAAAAAAAGAAATTAGTCTACCATTCTTTTAAATCTAATGGGAAATCTATTATATAAATTATAGGTCTTTAGAAAATATAGAAGTATTCAAATTTGTTGTTTAGATTTTGATACTTATATTTCGTCAGGATTTCAACAATATAAACATGGTTTCTATCGTAAATGTACCCACTTTTACTATAAAAAGTCGTTAATACTCTAAAATACGAACGTATAAATTATTATTATAGTGGTAATTATTACACGCAATTTAAAAAATAATATTACCACTTCCCTATTTTTTATATTATCAGTTCCCTAGTTTTGATATTAACCTTTTAAAACGTTTTTTGTTGTATGAAAAGAGGCTTGAGGCCTGTATCGTATTCTCTACCTCACAATAAACTCCATAAATGAGCCCAGGAATACAACTCCTGTGAAAACAGTGTATTGCATTGATTATATATAATAAGGATAAAAACCATATTCCAAAATGTAGTTATGTGAATATTAAATATATGAAAGTAAAACTCACGAGATGTAAAAGTAGGACTGTTGGTTTTGGGTAATAAATTATAATTTTATCCTGAACAAAGCAGTCTGGCCTCCAGTCACATCGTATATCAAATTACATTGTACTTCCGAGCTGCACTTTGGGCATATTCATTATTCAGCTCAAAACAGCCTCTGTTGACCGTGACCAGATATTATTGGGCACTTCCATATATTCTTATAGTTTTCAAACAAAACCTACTGTAATGTTCCTTGTCTACACTTTTATGCCCTATAATAGCCTCCAGAGAACCTTATTACAATCTTTAAAGATGATGGGATTACATTTTCAATATTGTAAATACATTTTCTAGATGATATCATTAGTTGTTATTTATTATCTTGTCAAATTCAAAAATAAATAGAAAATGACGCTGACACTGGCTGACGTTCAAATATTATAGAACTATCTGAAACTAAATTTTAATATCTAAAGGTGAACTTTCAATTTGAAAATATGCGTCTTTTAAATCTAAACATAAAATGTGATAATAAATTAGATATTTTGAAAAAATACAGAAGTAAACTAGTTCATCCGGTAAATTTTTTAACGTCAGTTTCATTTGGTGTTTGGAAGAGCAGTCAAAATAATTTGTGTAGGTGAAGGTGGGAGGGCATTCAACATCATATGAATATTCACAATATGATGGAAGTATTTACGTATGATTTAAGTGTGGAAAAAGGGGGAAGGGCAGTCCAAGTCATTTGTTTGGGGGACATTGGGATTTCAGTCTCCATAATATTAAAAATTCAGTAAACATCGTTATTAGAAGGGTAAAAATGCCATTTTATAGAGTCTGGGTTTCACCATAATTTGTTTAGGGAAGGGTGAGAGGGCATTTAACATACATGGGTGGAAAACAATTGAATATAATTCTTTTATATAAATTACCTCTGTCAACAGTTCAAATTTCTTGTAATGTGTATGTCAATTGTTTCAACATAATTATGTCATCTTCAAATTCATTGTATGGCTAATGAGGCCTGACTGGCAGACATATTCAAAATTTGTTTATTTAGCCCCTGAACTGTTTTAAGACTATATAAATTACCTCTGTCAACAGTTCAAATTTCTTGTAATGTGTATGTCAATTGTTTCAACATAATTATGTCATCTTCAAATTCATTGTATGGCTAATGAGGCCTGACTGGCAGACATATTCAAAATTTGTTTATTTAGCCCCTGAACTGTTTTAAGATTATATAAATTACCTCTGTCAACAGTTCAAATTTCTTGTAATGTGTATGACAATTGTTTCAACATAATTATGTCATCTTCAACATAATTATGTCATCTTCAAATTCATTGTATGGCTAATGAGGCCTGACAGGCAGAATTATTCAAAATTTGTTTATTTAGCCCCTGAACTGTTTTAAGATTATATAAATTACCTCTGTTCAGGAGCTAAATAAACAAATTTTGAATAATTCTTTTATGGGGCAGAGGGGTTTTTAGCGTTGTCTGTGAATGGGCATTGGAAAAAGATGACTGCGAGGTAACTGATTAAACGTTAAACTTGATTGTAAGTTTAACTTTGAAGAATCAAACCTCCAAAACAATGTTTACAAAATATAATTTATGGAAGGTATTTTTTGCAATATAAAGACATATTTAGACGCCTACATATTATAGTTTTTTGCCTATGAGAGTTATTAAGGTAAAACACATCTCATTTATAACTTAATTTATGAACATTTATTTATAATTATAAAAATGTAATATGAACATCGTTTGAAGAAATTTAATGTTAATGTTGGATTGTTGGACAAGTGATATTTATGTTTATACAGTTTTACGATAGGTCATGCACATTTATACCTTATACATGAAAAGTTAAATTTGAGCACAGAATTAAATCGAACAATTCTTTATGAAGGTCTAACTTAACCAACATTGAAAAAGTCAGTCAATTTGATAACAAAAGGAAGTTTGGTTTATATAATTATTCAAAAAACTATAATTGAAAATCATTTTATATTATATTACACGCTTGTGATACTCCAAAACATAGTTTGTTGATAGATAACTTTAAACCCTTATAAGTAACGATATTTAAAACAGTATCTAGTTTAAATATAGTTTTTTCAACACTTTATGGTTGTTCATAAAATTTGTTTATGATTCATAAATCAGTTAAAAGAAATTTAACTTTTATTCAGTGCATTAGTACCATTTTATTGGCTTGGATTAATTACAAAAAACACTTGATAAATGCTGTTGTTAAATTATGAATTATTCTTCTTTGACATTATAATGCAGGATCTAAAAAAATTAATAAATTTATGTTTGAACATTCTCTCAGTCACAGCTTGATTCGAGCATTTATTCACTTGATGGTTATATAAATATTAAACATGTACTGTAGGATATTGAAATTTAAAACATATTTACGTAGAGGAATGTCTGTAATTAATTGTAATATTACAAGGAGTATGTGTCCTGACCTCTAGGTTATATTATTATTTATATTACATTATAATTTATCAAATTACATTGTATTTTCGAGCTCTATTTGTATGCATTCCTTATCCAGCTCTTAACTGCCTTTGGTATTCATAACTTAAATTCAATATCAATAAAATCAAAATTTCTCTTGTATATATTTACAAAATAAGAACTACCTTAGATATATATTTACGACGTTACAAAATAAATTGAAAATATTACAATTTTAATTAATCCTGTCTCATTTGCAAGTATGATTACCTTTCTTCCACACTAGTTTGAATTATCTATTTACATGATAGTTCATCATCCGACTTACAAATAATAGTGTGATGTAACCATCTGTGTAACTACAGTTTGAGGTAAAAGTGTGTGATTATGAAAACAAATTATGATCATTGTCATAATCAATAAAAACACAAATGAAATGTATAGAAAGATAAAGATGAATTGAAAAGTATGTATTCAGCAGTTTGTCAAACTGTATGAAACTCTGCAATAATGAAAAACCAATCTCCTTTCAATAACCATTCACCTACTGTGGTGCTGACTGAACGGCTGTTCAAGTAATTTAAGAAATATACTTTGCAACTTTCATACCATCAATGCATTCCTTTTAGTATAAATTGAAAAATATAGAGAACCGTCCAACATTGCACAAATCTTTCAAATATCCATGTATTTTACATGGCTTTGTATCAATGTTAGGTGTTATTTGGTAGCTCAATAATGTCAGGAAAGTGTGCGGTAAGTGCAGTGGACCTTGAGTGCTACTATGTGCTTATCTGCCAGCATTCTATCTACTTGTTGTACTTATTCACCCTCATGGTATACATCCACAGCTCTGATACGCACAGAAGTATGGCTCTGAGCTCACTGTAGCTATTCGATCTATTTGTTGTACTTATTCACCCTCATGGTATACATCCACAGCTCTGATAGGCACAGAAGTATGGCTCTGAGCTCACTGTAGCTATTCGATCTATTTGTTGTACTTATTCACCCTCATGGTATACACCCACAGTTCTGTTACGCACATAAGTCTGGCTCTGAACACACTGAAGCCATGAGGAGACGCTTTTTGATAGTTCTAGGGCCATCCACGTTCCCCATCAGCCGGCTGAGTGACATACCACCTTCGCTGCCTAGTCGCAAACCATCTGGATGTGCTCCCAGAATCGGAACGGTAGTCAAAGAACACACCCAGATACTTTTTTTTTCTACAGCTTTTGTTTGGACCTCAACAGAGCAGTTATGGGGATCACAGTAGGTATTTCCCGTTGGGTGAGCATGACCATCTTGGTCTTGGTAACCACCAGCTCTAGTCCATGGTTCCATATCCAAGAAATGACTCCAATCTTCACCTAATTCAGGCGTAACTGATAAAATTCTGGAGTCTTAGCATAAATGATCGTGACTACATCACCGGTGTACATATCGGGACGAAGCAGACCTTCGTACGAGACATCACAGATTTTGGGACCGAGTATTGACCCCTGCACCGGTCCGAGGGTGAATTACTTCGTTATCCTGTCATAATCAGTATCATTCGTTCTCATTATTAAATGTCAACAATTAAAACACTATTTTCATATCAATGTAACCAGAACAATATACTTTTCACTTATTCAATGTTTGTTTTATTGTGCTGATAAACCTCCTCACTTGTGTGATACAAGCTAATTGACAGATTCAAGTTAAACCCTCTCAACTGATAATTTCTACGTGTATGAATGACTCACCCACACACGTACAATGGTAAATGACACACCCAAATACGTACAGTGGTAAATGACCCACCCGCCCACCTACACAAATACAGTGGTAAATGCCCCACCTGTCTACCCACACACGTACAATAGTAAATGACCCACCCACACACGTACAATGGTAAATGAACCACCCACCCACCCATACACGTATTGACCCACCCACCCACCAATACACGTATAGTGGTATTGGCCTACCCGCCCGCCCCTACACGTACAGTGGTATTGGCCCACCCGCCCGCTCTTACACGTACAGTGGTAATGAGCACACCCACACAGTACTATTGTACATGTGTAGGTGTGCGGATGGGTCAGTACTATTGTAAGTGTGTGGGTGGGCGGATGGGTATTGTGGTATTACACCTTTTTATTTGACTTCAGATTACATTTTAAATCCCTTTTTAATTAACCTATTAGAAAGAATCGTCAAAGTACTTATCCATAATATACCTTGGAAGCTGCTATCACCTCAGCCAATTCTGTCAAACATCTAAATCTTTCAAATCCTTGGCTAAGTTTACAGATACTTTAAATAACTAACTATCTCTAAATAATAATAATCCTTATAGTCTGAGACATAAGAACTATAATGTTCTTATGCATGCAAATAGATATGGCAGAACAGTTCCACACCACAGGATACCAAATTTAATTAACTCACCGCCTATCGAACTAAAAAATATACCAAATAAATCTCAATTAAAGCTTAAATATAAAAATTATTACAGAAATAAATAGGCCACGAAATGTCATGGAACTTTTTTAGGAATACTAAAATAATATAATATTGTTATATTTAATAATAGATATTAGTGGCGAACACCTAATGTAATATTTATTCTAAAATAAGCCTTTTTAACGGAAGATAGCCAAATATTAGTATAATGAAAAATAACTTTCAACCTAATAAAGAACACTATTTCATACTGAAACAAAACAAATAAAAATGAAAGCACAACTCTTTAAATCCAAAGTTGTTGGCACGAGATAGGAAGAGTTAAAACAATGAAAGTTATTTGCTGCATTAAAAATATATGATGGGCCTAGGCCAAACGGTTAACATTACAAAAATGCTTTCTTTTAGACTTTTATACTGACAAAATAGTTCTAGTATAAAATTGGAATTTATAGGATTTAATAATATAACCTCGTATTAGAAATGGAGAATGTTTGTTTACAATTTATCTATGAGTTTGGTGAGGTTATATAAGTCTAAATATACAGACAATGGCAGTTAGTTGAGATAATGATCGAAAATAGTTGATTGTAATGCTTTCTATCTATCTTTCAAGCATTCGACTTATCAATAGTTCAGTATCAATGTGATTTGGATTGCTCTATATAAAAGCTAATGTTAGATTTACTACGTTTATTTTGTTATTGTGGTATAAATATCCAAACTATTGTTGTGTTTTAGACTTTTATGATATATTACATTTGTTAAGTTTTGTTCAATGTTTTATAGTTTATTATGTGAGTTGTTAATATATGGTTGATAGTTATATTGTATAAAAGATGTTTAAATTTAACTATTGAATGCATCAAGTTAATAATTTAGGACACATTTCGACTGTGATATTGAGAATGTTCCTGCATAATGGAGTTGGGCTGGTAGCAGCTAATCACAAACTGATTAGCAGTCCGTATTACTCATATACTGGCTTTGAGAAGGTTTCTCTTCAAAGTTTTTTTAAAACTGCACATTGGGTATTCCAAGGTTATTGCCCGACGAACCTTCAATGATATCAGGATTATTCTCAAGATTTATGCTGGTTCATTTCTTAATACTGATTGTATTAATCTTTACACCATATATTCATAAAGATAACGTTTCCAATCACTATTATTTAAAAATATACAAAAATCTACAAAATTTAGAATTGTTTAAATGTATTTCATATTTTTTTGAAATATATAACAAAGTAGTAGGAGACAGTAAGATAAGTGTATTCTGTGTTTCGTTATACACACACCAATCTTAATATTATTATAGTAAACAAATTAAGTCATATAACACTACATATTTATTTAGCAACATAGAGTTTTCCATAAATTAGCTTAGAATTGAAATGAAATGAAAAATGCCTTTATTAAAGGGGTGAAATTAGGACTGTAAAGTCCTCTCTAACACTTAACCCCATCTAAGCTTAGAGCTAGATGGTTTACCTCCACACTGCAGCAATATGTCTTTGTGCTTGCAAAATAGACTGAGTAGAATTGAACTGATGTAATGACTCCAACCTCTAACTTCAATTTGTCTATTGAGTATCATCACTTTATCGTTAACTATACGTGTTTACATATAGTGAACTATATGTAATATATGAAAACTAAATGTCTTACGTGAATTTGTAATTTTTTGATTTGGTTAGAATATTATATATCTATAAAATAGAAAATATATTACATGTTTAAGGACCAAAATATTAAAAATAGAAAGTATCAGATTAAATTTACGTTATGATTTCTCTCAAAAAGTACATTTATTTACTGTCTTAATATAACTTTATAATATGTTTATAGGTCTAAAATAATTAGGGTTGGTCAATATGGACCGAACAAATATTATAAAGTTATATTAAGACAGTAAATAAATGTACTTTCGAGAGAAATCATAAAGTAAATAGAAAATATTGCCAATTAACCTTCATATTTGCAAAAATTTGTTCTGATAATTTCTATTTTTAATATTTTGGTCCTTAAACGTGTTATATATTACATTTATTTTAGACCTATAAACATAGGTCTAAAATAATTAGGGTTGGTCAATATGGATCGAAAACATATTATAAAGTTATATTAAGACAGTAAATAAATGTACTTTTTGAGAGAAATCATAACGTAAATAAAAGATCATGCCAATTAAGCTTCTTATTTGAAAAATCTTTTCTATTACTTTTCTATTTTTAGTATTTTGGTCCTTAAACGTGTTTTTTATTTTCTATTTGATATATATTGAATATTCTAACCATATCAGAAAATTACAAATTCACGTAAGACATTTAGTTTTCTTACTATATACAAAACTATTCTGCTTCTGCAACATACTGGTTGTGGTAAATTGGTCTTTAATAACATTTTTATGTAAGGAAAAGCATTTATTATAACAGGTTTTCTTAATTTAAATCAACAAACAAACACGAACCACAAAAACACAGTTAAATGTAGTGTATTGATACAACATTGTTATATTCTGCTAAGGTAACCACAGGACATATAACAATGATAAGTAAATAAAGCAATAATAATTAAAACACTTGAGGTATTATTATTTCTCGAGGGTTACATCAAGAAGTAGGTTCAGCACCGACGTCAGCAGTTACAAAGATGATGGGGTCAGGAAACGTGGTGTGAGTAACAAGTGGCCATCATTATATGTAACAATCCTGATATATCGTTAGTTTTACCGTATACTTGTTATGTAACCGTTATAGCTTTATAAATACAAATATATGTTCGTCTACTTGACCAAAAATACCCTAAAATTACAACTGCTCAAAATATAAATAGTTTTTTATTCAGTCACCCAAATAGTAGTTCTTGGTTCAAATCACATTAACATTTTTGTTGTGTTACAAGAAGTCTTGACATTATAGAGCTGTTGTTTTACAACTGAAATATTTTTAAAAAAGTGTCGATAAATACAAATGTACAAATTACAAAGCAGCCATTTACTATTCCTTGGAGTCAATTTGAATTTTGTGAGGTCCAAGTAGCTTAATTATACATAATATTAATTATAATTAGAGCATATGAGTGTTGTTAGTCTTCATATTACATAACAGATTTAATAGAAATAAATTTATCTTTTTATTTTTCATACATTGAACCTGGACTTAAGCTGTATAATGGACATTTTTGATAAATAATAATTCAATAGTTATTTCGAGACGAAGTTTATGTTTTACAACATCTGTTAAAATTGAAGAAAGAAATATAGGACTTTTATCGGAATTTTTACTTGAATGAAAATATTTTATAACTCTGGGTTCAATGACGTTCGTTTTGTTGGTGATCAATCCAATAGTTACCAAAGTAGCGAATATGATAGTAAACTGATCACGTTGGACATTACAATATAGCCATCTTTTTACACGGTGAATTAAACAAGCAAGTAAAAGATTGGTTCATAATATTATAACATTTGTGTGTACTTTTAAAAGTAATTTAAAAATGATATAGTTATTTTATTCTATATTCTTAGATTTGGAATTGAATTAAAATTCCCTATTAAAAGGTTGAGTTCATATATTTCACTCCTCCCCGTCGTCATATTAAATCTATTACATTTCAAAGTAAATTCTAACAACAACTTAATTGGTATTATTTTAATCATAGATCTAACGTTCTTCCCATTTTTAATGCAGGCGTGTTGGTCAACCAGTCAACCCCAGGAGTGTAGGTCTCAACCACGCAGTGCAGTGAGTGGCTTCCCTAGGTTACCAAACTTAATGAGGTGGTTTGTTGATAAACCTCCCAGTGAACTCCTGCACTCACCAGTGAGATATTGCATATACTTCTATGCATTTTTATAAATGTTTTTATGAGTGTTCATTTTATGCTTTCTTTCAGTACGATGTTTTACAAATTATTCAAATACAATTATTTACAACAGTGTATGTAAAGTCATAAATATAAATTAACGCATTTTACAATTATTTTTCTAGAAAGACCTTAAAGCATGTCAACTCATCCCCTGAACAGTTATCTACACAAATCACATGTTATTAACATACCTTATACAATATGTATCCTTAAATTTGTTGAGAAATATATTCTTTATTATATATTAAGGCTTTTAAAATATCTCAAAGTATGGAAAATAGAATAAAACATGAATAGGTGTTGTCATTAAGAAATTACACATATAATTAAAAAAAGAAAAAAGTATATACAACAGATGATTCCGTTGTCTTTATCATTGCAAGTCTAATCGCTAGTTGGTTCATTTTTTTTAAATCACAATTAAATACTAGAAAAAAAGAAGATGCAATTGTAAACAATCGTTGCTACAAATCTAAATGTATAATTCTTCAATTTGAAAAAACTTGTATCATTCCAATATGAAAAAATTAATTTCCTTTAATAAATTAACTGTTTATTTACATTTGATCTTTTATTAAGAATGTTTTGCCATCTTAACGAAACATTTTAATCAAATTAATAATTTAACTCCATCATATTACACTTAATAGCCCACCGAAGTTGGGTGCGATGACACCGGACTCAGGAGGACACAGAACAAAGAAACACAAGTTCCGTCCGAAATGCAGTTTTAATTAAGAATGAGAATATAAATATTTAAAATTTAAATCAAGAGAAAATTTTGTTAAAGGAAAGAATTAAATAAAGTTATGAAAATTAGCTTATTGCCCATTTTATCACTCAAAACATTTCCATAGGCCTGAAGATAAACGTGATAAATAGATTTTCAATAAAAATAACAAGAATAAATATAAACACAATATAAATCTAAAAACAATAACATATACAACAAACTAAAAATAAATAAATACTACACATATAATAAACAAAATTATTTAAAGAGAATCCCGTTAACAATAAAACCCTAATCCCCCCTCCCCAAAACGATATAAAAGTAAACAAATTAAAATAATATCTATAAAAAGACAAATTCCTCTAAAACAAAAAAAAAATAAAAAAAAAAAAAGTAACCCCCTTCCCACACTAAGAAAGTCCTCGGAAACACTCTCCCCCACGGTTCAGACACTCACACAGCCCTATGACATTTCTTCTATTTCTTAGTAATCTTCTTAGGCCTATAGGATTAATCTTTTCTTCTTTTTTATTAAAACAACAACATTTGGTTCTCCGGTAGGAAGATAAATGCAGGGGTTGAGATCACCTGCACGCTGAAGTCTTCTGCCTGGTGAAACGGTAAACAAACGCAGCGAGGAAGGGAGGAAGAAAGTGGTAGATCCCTCTGGCCAAAAAGAAAGCCAAGTGGTCGGCCCAGCCCGTAGGTCATCAGCTACGTCCACAGGTGACATCATGGAGAAAGGCAATTCAAGTGACGATCTATCTCCCCCCCCCCCCAGACTTTGGAGCTAAAAGCTGGACCGCCCCACAACAATTAACAATAGACCAACCCAAAGGGTAAAAGAGAACCAAAAAAATTTAAAACTAAAAAATCGAGAGGTAAAAAAAAAAAAAAAATAAAAAAAGATAAGCTAAAGAAATTGCCATTATAAAAAACTAACAATAATAAAATAATTAATTACTAAAACTTAGACTGACGCTATAAACTGCACATTTACCCAGAAGGGGTTTGCATGGATTAAAAAATTAAGTATACATGCTATTCATTCTACAAAATATAATATAATTATAACTTTATAAATCAAAAACATTATGCCCAAGGCTCTACAAAAATCAAATTTAGCAAACAACATGAAAAATAGGCTAGCCCTACAATATGATACATGTAAAACATTAACAAATTTATCAGAAATTGAACAGAAAAAAACAACAGAATACAAAAGAATAAAAACAATTAAAAAACATTAACAATGACCTACGAACTAAACTTTAAAGATAGCCTAGGTACGTCTGACTTAAGTGACAAGTATGGGTATCATACAAAACAAAACTTTTATACCACACAATAAATATCGGACAGAAACAAAATTAAATAACAATTTTAAATAGTGTTAATATTACAAATAAGCTTTAACGACAATAAAATAAACATATTAAACAGCATCCATGAACAGCCTAACCTATCAACAGAACAAAATGAAATGATCTAAACAGGCAACAGCACTATAAAGTGAAATTGAAAAAAACACAACATTAATTAACAATAAATAAACTACATTTAGGCCATAACCATGAATTAAAATTACTAACATTTACCCAAAAGACTCAGCCAACCATTACAAACGACGATAGGCAGCAGTCTAATTATGGCTGACTAGACAGAACAAACACGAACAGGAAACACGGAACAATGAAAAGAAACACACACAGACACACAAACTAAAACAAACAAGAAGTAAGGCGGCTATTCTAAACGATTCGATTCTGTGATAAGTCAAAAGTATATCAACTGTAAAATATTTAACTAATAAAGAAAGTCAATAAATATTTATATAAATGAATTAATTAGCAAATCTATAACATTCAAAATTGTCTCAAGCGTACCAAATAATTTGTCTCACATGGATAGTTCATTGCCTGTGTCAGTTACTTCTATTCATTAGTATCCCAAGTTAAATGCTAAGAACTCACGCACACTACGAAAGACCTCAGAAATATATACATTACTGTATGATCTTGCCTTCAATACCTTATGCTTAGTAAGGCGTTTATATTCGTATGGTAAACTATTGATTAGATGAACACCAACTTATGATGGAAGATGTTCATAGAGAACTGTCCTGTGTTGCCTAGTTCGGTAAAGTCCCCTGCCTATAGTTGCATGACATTGGACTTCAATGCCTCGTGTGAGAACACGTTTAGTCCTACAGTCTCAAAAATGGACAGTCTCTAAGATGTAAATGTAAGGAAAGGTCACAGTCGTTTTATATGACTCTCTTTTTATTAGTTTATAAATTATTCTGGCTGCAGTTTTTAACAGTCTAAACAACCGCAAAGATCGGTCTTTGAACAGCTACCCTAGAAGGCTACCCCATAGGACAAGTCAAGTTAGATAATATAGATAATAAGACAAGATAGATAATACCATAAAACGCAGCCATAGCTTAGTTTAGAAAGTGTCTCAGGATGCCTGAAACACTCTAGATCAAATGCAATCAATATGATCACTTCAAGTAAGGCCACGGTCCTGGAATCTTCCAAGAAATATAGTTGACTGAACTTCCTCGACCGCTGTTTCAGACTCTTTGGATATGTTTTAAGAGATACGTTAATTAATACCATTTGTTTTTCTTTAAGATTTATGTCAGTAAAATGTTGGATGCATTCATTTAGTTCTATAAACGTCGGAATTCCCAAGGCTAAATCAGTTCACTACAGTAGAGTGTCGTATCATCAGTATAACGAACGCATTTATCATATATCAAGAAAATTAGTTCTTGACAATTTACTAGATTCTTGGATAATCCAATACTTCTATCCAAATATAAGTTGTGCCATGAGAATGGCAATCCTCGTATCACGCAAGATTCTATACTCTTGAAATAAATAAATGAATAAATGAATTTATTCCATCATAACCAGTACATAGTTATAGTAAGAAAACAACCCGGAATTGAATGACTACTTTTACGAGTAGTGTGGTCAGTATAGGCAACAAAATACAACAGGTTTCTTGTCAGAGTCCAGATTATAGTAACATGTTGTTATCAGCCGCAGAAATACTAACGTCAAAGCATTTAAACTTATTTTCGAGATCAATAAAGACAATAAGTGTACGTTCATTATTGTCTAGGCTCTCAACAACCATATAAACACGTAGAAAGTGTATATTGTTGAGTTACCCTTTCTGAAACCAATCTTGGTCATGTTGCGATGAGATGAGATGTTTTTTCAAAGAATTTACTCAAGCGTGCCAAAGAGACTTTCTACCTTTACTAAAGACAGGACGAATTGAAATTAGTCGGAAATCACTCATACAATTAAGATCTCCCTTTTAGAGACAGGTATAATTTTAGACACAGCGTCCCTAATCTTTAGGTTTCAACGTACAAAAAGTAAAAGAGACTCATCTTTATTCAGGAGATAACGCCAACGAAAAACTTGGCTATAGTGTTCCTAATCCTTAGATTTTAACGTGCAACGAGCAAAGGGGACTTATCTTTGAGTCGGGATACAACGTCGATAAAGAACAAGTTTACAGCGTTCTTAATCCTAATGTTTCAACGTTCTCAAAGTATTGTCAAGTTATTAAGCATTGATGTATGGTTAATTGTTCTGTATCGTTGTTTGGGAGGGTGTGCGCCTATTTTCGGCCTGCCCACTTGCAGCAAGCAGGATTTTTCTGACATTTGCGGCACATTTTGAACTTACCCCTAATTATATAATTATTGGTTAATCTATGACTTGGGATCAGGAGGAAGACGGACGTACTACCACTTGCGGCCCAGACTTAATTTTTCTGAGATATCGTGTTAAATATCTATAAATTTAAAGTAGTAGGCCTAAGTGTTATATTAATGTATTTATGTGTTTAGTGTTGATAGTAATTAAAAAAAATCTTTTAAGTTGATGGGAGGGAATCTGTGTAACGTTACCAAATGAACATTAAATAAATTTGATTTTGCAATATTTATCGAGATAATAATGTTTATCCTACATGACTCGAAACTTTTCCAACATCACTATTGAGTTACTTGATGTTCAAATATAAACAAACTTATCCAAGTATTCGTATTATAATGTCGGGTATTGTTTGTAATAATAGAATAAAGTCTCACAGAAAGATAAAGAGTTGACAGGAATTGGAGCATTGAGTTGATAAGTGGTTTGTATTTTATAGTTATTTATATTACGAGCCGTATACCGTGCATTGCTGTGGAATAAACTGATAATCAGTTACCACAGAAATTCAACATTACATTTCAGTAATATAGCTAAACATATATTGGCAACAATGCTATATTCTAGTTGAAATGCATTGTTGGAATAAGTTAAGGAGTCCTGCCCAGCCATCTTCCCGTTTGTATCTTAACGAGTATTTGAAAGAAACCGAAACAAAGTGAATATTAGTATTTCATTACGGAAAACTACCGTAGATAGGTTAAATCGATGAAATAGAAATACCGCTTTGGTCTGCGCATTTTTTGGACAATCTTAGACATGTAGGAATATTTTAAAACAATAAGCGTTAATATTTCAATGAACACAACAGTATAAAGTTGAGCGCTTAACGATCATTGATTTAAATTTTAACGAAAAAGCATCTTCATGTGAATTAATAAAATGGAGACAGTGAAAAGTACATAAATATTAAACAATTTAATATAGCCTATAAAAATTATGTATTCTATAATAAAATAAATTATCATGCGCGATGTACTTACATTATTATTAGATCGAACCTATCTTTAAAAGGAATTGTTTTGCCTATATAACAATATAAGAAAGTGATACAAGACGAGTGTTGTATATGTCACAACATAATGTATCTTGTATGTACAGTATGTGCATGTGGTAGCTGTAAGGCATACTAACAAGATCGTTATCTAATGCCAAGGGAGAGTTGAATAGAATTCTAAGGTTAATCTCCAGGGGTCGCAAGTGGCACATCACTTGCAAGTGACAGATATCAACCTTTACCAACTCAACAATAGGGTGTAATTTATTAGGAGTGCCGCAAGTGGGCGAGCCGCAAACAGCATGGAACTGTTTGGGAGATACGTAAACAAGTACTGGGATGATGTAGACAGATAGTGTAGTGAGTGCCAGAAGGTTTGCCTTTAATGTATGGTTACTGTTATTGTTCTTACTTCGTTTTTTGGAAGTAGTTAAGGATGTACAACTTATTACAGGTATTAAGATGATGTAGATCAGTTAAAGTGGTGTGTAACAAGGATTAAGTAAAAATGTAAGGTTATTGTTACTATTCCTCCATCTTTAATGTATGGTTACTGTTATTGTTCTTACTTCATTTTTTGGAAGTAGTTAAGGATGTACAACTTATTACAGGTATTAAGATGATGTAGATCAGTTAAAGTGGTGTGTAACAAGGATTAAGTAAAAATGTAAGGTTATTGTTACTATTCCTCCATCTTTAATGTATGGTTACTGTTATTGTTCTTACTTCGTTTTTTGGAAGTAGTTAAGGATGTACAACTTATTACAGGTATTAAGATGATGTAGATCAGTTAAAGTGGTGTGTAACAAGGATTAAGTAAAAATGTAAGGTTATTGTTACTATTCCTCCATCTTTAATGTATGGTTACTGTTATTGTTCTTACTTCGTTTTTTGGAAGTAGTTAAGGATGTACAACTTATTACAGGTATTAAGATGATGTAGATCAGTTAAAGTGGTGTGTAACAAGGATTAAGTAAAAATGTAAGGTTATTGTTACTATTCCTCCATCTTTAATGTATGGTTACTGTTATTGTTCTTACTTCGTTTTTTGGAAGTAGTTAAGGATGTACAACTTATTACAGGTATTAAGATGATGTAGATCAGTTAAAGTGGTGTGTAACAAGGATTAAGTAAAAATGTAAGGTTATTGTTACTATTCCTCCATCTTTAATGTATGGTTACTGTTATTGTTCTTACTTCGTTTTTTGGAAGTAGTTAAGGATGTACAACTTATTACAGGTATTAAGATGATGTAGATCAGTTAAAGTGGTGTGTAACAAGGATTAAGTAAAAATGTAAGGTTATTGTTACTATTCCTCCATCTTTAATTGAAAATCACGTTGACAGATATTGTAATGACGTAGGTGGTGAATATGGTGTGTACCAAGGGGTTAGGCTTCAATGCATGTTTACCGTTACTGTCCCTTCATTGTAATTTAGAAATGACATTAAGTAACGGTATTAGAATACTGTGGACAGTGAATGGGTTGTCTAACATATAGTTTGCCATTGACGTATCGTTCCATTTATTGTTCCTTCTTCGTTATTTGAAATTCCGTCTACTAATACGTTACCAGATATCGTGATGATGTGAACAGTGAACGTTGTGTGTTACAAGTGGTTAGCCTCTGATGTATGGGTACTGTTGTTGTTCCTACCTCATTACTTGGAAGTACGTTAACAGGTACGAGGATGATGTGGACAGTGAAAGTTGTGTTACAACTGGTTAGCCTCTGATCAATCAATCAAATATTTATTTTGTAATGACAATACAAAAATAAATAACAATCGTCATCCCTATAAAAAATCTAAAACATCTATTCCACATCAAAGCTTATGTCAAAACATACATAATTTATGGTTGCACTCATAGCATAATCACTCATACCAAATCACCACTTCCGACCAAGGTCAGTCTTCTGATTAAACGGTCTCCCATTTATATGCCATAAACTCGTCCACACTATAAAATGCATAAGACGCTAAACAGCGTTTGAGACGAGTTTTTAACGCCTAGAGCGTAAGGGCATTCTTAATTGAATCCGGCAACTTGTTGACAAAACGAACACCTGCGTGTGAGGGCAAGCGTTCGTGAACTACCGTACTGTGATTCCCAATTCGGTAGTTGTTTTTGCCTCTCGTGTCGTGTGTATGTATGTCCCGGCCACTTGTCATGACACTGCAATTTTTTTACTGTTCCTTTGCAGGTTTCTTTGAACTTCAATTGTGCAACAATACGAACCGCTGGTTTTTGCGATTTAAATGCTCTGCTAAACTGATTGTTTGCAGAAGCTCCCCACCACACCGTTGGTGAGATAAGGGTAAATCATGCCGTAATACGCTTTCATTAGAACTTGAATTGGGCTAGGCCTGAGGACAATTTGGAGCAAATGTGGTAATTTTAACTATGCCTGATGTATAGTTACTGTTGTTGTTCCTACCTCATTACTTGGAAGTACGTTAACAGGTATCGTGATGATGTGGACAGTGAACGTTGTGTGTTACAAGTGCTTAGCATTTGATGTATGGGTAGTGTTATTGTTCCTACCTCGACACTTGGAAGTACGTTAACAGGTACCAGGATGATGTGGACAGTGAACGTTGTGTGTAACAAGTGCTTAGCATTTGATGTATGGGTAGTGTTATTGTTCCTACCTCGACACTTGGAAGTACGTTAACAGGTATCGTGATGATGTGGACAGTGAACGTTGTGTGTAACAAGTGCTTAGCATTTGATGTATGGGTAGTGTTATTGTTCCTACCTCGACACATGGAAGTACGTTAACAGGTATCATGATGATGTGGACAGTGAACGTTGTGTGTTACAAGTGCTTAGCATTTGATGTATGGGTAGTGTTATTGTTCCTACCTCGACACTTGGAAGTACGTTAACAGGTATCGTGATGATGTGGACAGTGAACGTTGTGTGTTACAAGTGCTTAGCATTTGATGTATGGGTAGTGTTATTGTTCCTACCTCGACACTTGGAAGTACGTTAACAGGTATCGTGATGATGTGGACAGTGAACGTTGTGTGTTACAAGTGCTTAGCATTTGATGTATGGGTAGTGTTATTGTTCCTACCTCGACACTTGGAAGTACGTTAACAGGTATCGTGATGATGTGGACAGTGAACGTTGTGTGTAACAAGTGCTTAGCATTTGATGTATGGGTAGTGTTATTGTTCCTACCTCGACACTTGGAAGTACGTTAACAGGTATCGTGATGATGTGGACAGTGAACGTTGTGTGTTACAAGTGCTTAGCATTTGATGTATGGGTAGTGTTATTGTTCCTACCTCGATACTTGGAAGTACGTTAACATTCTTCCGTTATATAACTGGTCGACGATCTGGGCACTATTCCACTTATAAGAATAAACAGATCCCTGGAAGAAGTTCACCCTCCCAGACGTCATGCTCCCAAGCCTTTGAAGCCTTGCCAAGCCTACATACTATTCATACAGTTGTATGAATAGTATGTAGGCAGACATTTCCGGCTAAAGACAGTTATGGATCTCGTTCCTCTTCGGATGTTCAAATCAACTGACGCCAGAAGGTCGGGGCTAACCACCAGTCCATTGATCAGTTTAAAAAGGAATAACAGATCAAAGATGACACGACGATGATGGAGAAGTTGTAGCTGGAAATGCTGTTCCAGTTGCGATATAGGTGTTTCCCAGTAGATTTAGCCCAGACGAACTCCAAGCATCCTCATGAAGCGTGCCTGCACTCTTAACTCGTCTATGTGGCCAATTTAGTAAGGGAACCAGATCACAATGTCATACTCAATCACAGGGTGCACGATAGATTTGTATAAGACCAGCATGGATTTGTATGATTTTAAGCTCCTTGTTGATTTTACAGCTATGTACATCTTCAGTGGCATCTCTAAGACTGAATCGGCGAATGACCTTTCAGCTTTTATGACAGGTAGTGGGGTGTGGACTGGTTCGGCAGGTATGCTGGAGAGGGGTGGATGCAAGACCCACGCGACCTACGACCATTGGCCGAAAAAATCAACATGGCTGACTCTGCCACCATATACTTTCGTCCTTATTAACATTATTTCTTCTTTTGTGTATTTATATAGCTTCCCTTACTAGTCTAGGGTAGTATTGCGGGATGTTGCCAAGCACTTTAGTTTGGTCAAATAAAATTCCATGATAGTTTTTTATTCTGTGCTTCGCAACTGCAGACTTTTCCGTATCTTCATTCTTAGAATGCCTTACATGTTCTTTAATCCTTGTGGAAATTAACCTCTTGGTTTCTCCTATGTAGACTGACCAGCAACTACAAGGTATTTCATATACTCCAGGCATAGCTAATGGAATTTTATCTTTTACTGGTTTCAGAAAATTCTTCAATTTATTTGGCGGCTTTTAAATGGTTCTTTTATTTTCTTAATTTAATATTCTGCCAATATTTTCTGTTGTTCCCTTTATGTAAGGTAAATTTGCCTTTTTTGAGGTATCCTTATCTTTTCTTGTACTCATCCTATTTCCTTGTCGTTTCCTCTTTAGCTGTTTTCTAATAGTAATATTAATTTCTCTGCCTGAATACTCATTCTGATTTAACGTTGACTGTAATATTTGCCTTTCTTTCTGCCAACTATTTGGGTCCGAAATATGAATAGCCCGATTAACCAAAATGTTTAAAACTGCATTCTTCTTGTAAGTATCTTGTAAGTTATGTAATGGCATTCATATGACGGTAAAAGGATATATATAGTGTATACAGGTAATCGTAATGGTCGTGAACATATAAAACAGCCCCCATCTGTTTTCTCAGTTACTTCATACAAAAAGCATTGAATTCAGGTATAAATATAATATTAAAAATTTGATTGAGCATTTTGTATGGGAGATGTATTGTAGAATGTATTCACACATTGTACAATACCATCATACGTGTATAGGAGGTGGGCAGGTATTTATCCAGATACAATATACCCACCCGCCCACCCATACAGGTACAGTCGTAATGGCCCATCCTCCCATACACGTACGATGGGCGAGCGACAGTGGAGCGCCTGGTAAAAACTAATAAAACTGTCAGCCAAGAAATAGCACGACTGCGACAGTGGAGCGCCTGACCTTAAGGCGCTCCACTGTCGTACCCTCGCGGGTCCAGTGTGACAAGGGTTTGACATGGGTTCAAAAACTAAGGTGCCTTGATATCTATGGTGAGCTTGTGTTTAACTTAAGAGCAATCTAACTGTAGGCGATACATATGTTTATTAAAATAAGCATGTATGTTACAGTATTTACATATGATCCGGGTTCGATTTCCGGGTTTGTTAGCAAATTTTACACTTGAAATTACTTTAGAATTAAAAAAGCCTTCAGGTATTGAAATTGTAAATACAAGCTATATTAAAATAAGTTGTTATAGTTCAATTCATTGACACGCTTCTAGTCATAGAAAAGGTGTATTGTAAAAGATGTAAAATCGTGGATTGGTTGGCGTTTGACGTATTCCTAACGAACTACTTTTCATAGTACTTTCTATTTAATCAAGGTTAAGCAGGTTGAGCCGTCAATAATGTAATAATTTGAACAATAGCCATTAAATAATTGAAATCATTTAAACTGAGTGGTAAGTTGATAGAAAATCTGTTTAGAGTATATATTTTCAGATTTGTAATGAAACGAAATCCCTTTAACATATACTGTAGTAATAAAATTAATTTAAATATTATTCAGTCATCATTGAGACATATCCAATACATTATTTTCATACCAACCAACAAGTAGATGACAAACAAATATTTCAAATCTTTGAAGTCTTTAGATAGCGTAAATTATCAAAAGACGTTTATTAGCGAGTGATAATTCAATATGCATAGCGTCAAAACCAAATTAAATTATAAAATATCTTATATTGTCTCCCAGTCTCAGAACATTTTTACACCTGCACAATAAATTCTTGATTTAATTAGATAAAACTTACGAATTAGTTATTTATCTTCTTTCAAATGTGAAGCTCAATTTTAATTTTTAAATAAGTTACACCATATTTAATGACAGTTAAATTATCATATTATGTAAACTAATTTATTTCATTTGATTTTTGTCCAATGATGCCTACCTTGTAGGCGAAATACCTCAAGCAAATAACAAATTTATTTGAAAATTCTGATAATTTACACGTACAGTATAGTACATGTTATTAAAGTTGTTAGTATCTATTTTGTGTTATAAAACAGTGAACACAATACAAAAAACTATACAATACAATTATGCTAACTGATAAATCTAAGTTTTAGGCTTACGTACATGATAACGTTTTTAACATAGATGTCAGTATATTAAAAGTAATAATTTCTTCTTAAATAAAGTAACTAACCTTATTTATTAGTAACTAACACTAAGCAAAAGTTTTTCACAAGGAAAAGCGATATGTTTTAAGATAAGCAATATCTTTGTTGTAAACTTGATTTAAACCACAGCCGGATGGTATCATGGCCGGCAGGATGTGATGTGATGAATTCATAGAACTTTCTACCCTTTCCACCCTCTTGTCTTACCGCGTGGAATGCGCCATTAGGTATTCCGCGTAAAATATGGAACTCCCTTAGGGACAACATTAGTATCATACCCCACCTTCTAAACAGGATACACACCACCAAGGACATCTTGTATTCTGGTATTTATTAATAAAAAATATTCTATATTTAATCAAAATAGGCTACTATGGCTTTGATGCCAGTACCGACATTCTCAGCCATTTCTTTTAGCATAATTGTAAAATGTTAATTGGTAATATAGCAAAAATTGTTGTCCACGCGATTTTTTAAATACTTTTCCATGTGTATGTAATTTTCTTAAATTACCAATAAAAATATACATGGTGTTTCACGAGAGGTTACTACACAAGCTTAGAATATGATAGTAGACATAAAAACAAGCAAAAAGTTCCTATAAACCTCTTAGATATAATACAAAATATAAGTGTCTCTTTGTCTGTAGGTCTATGTGTTTTTTATTTAAAAAATTATATCTCAAACATTGTTTGAGCTAATGATTTGAAAATGCTAACCTTTTTAGGGGTAGTCTAAAATAAAAAAGTAACAAAATTATCTCTATCAGTTTCAAAATAGCAGCCATAAGAAATGTTAAAAGTTAAATAACTATAAAACCATAATTTGTATTGAAAACGTATTACACTACTTTAATTTTGTAAATTTAATAACAAATCCAAAGATACATCAATTTTAAAAATAGGTTTTAAATTAAAAGAGCACAGCACTTTTTCATGTATGCTTGTTTAGGGGTTTTCATTTGTATAAAGTTTACTTAACAAATGTACTGTGTATATATGTAACTTCATAGTCATTATAAACAGCTGTTTTTAGCTATTTTAAACATCAGCTGTTTTTATGTGAAGCAGCTTGTTTATGTTTAGGGTTCCTAAAAATATAGCACTTTTGTTAAAAACGACATTAATTTTACATGAAATACAAGTTGTATAAATGTTCATGATATGTAGGTAATATTTGGAGATGTCCTATGCTTTGAGCGTTTGTTTCTTAAACACTCAAAGCATTAGAAATCTCCAAATATTACCTACATATCATGAACAATCAATGCTAATAAATCACTTTCAAACAACAGTTGTATAAATGTATTATAAATGCTGTTCAATGTGACGCTCTCCTTCAGCAATGCATACTTCAGCCTTAAATAATTAATTTAGCAATGCATACTTTAATTAAAATCAGGTCGCGCTGCACAAAGTCCAACTTGGTCAACGGTACCAGGGCGGGTACAATCAGGGGGAGGTACAAACTATTTTCTAAGTTTCAAAAACCCGTCTACTATATGAGCGGTAAAGCAGGAGAAGCCCCTAGACCAGCCATGTTTCCACCATCACTCTAGAATGTGCATGAAGCGACTCTTTCCGACTCAAACAGAACAAACAATATGTGTAAGGCGTAGAATAACCGATTTAAGAACTTAGTAGGCCACCAAAACCCATCTACGTGGACGGTTATTGAGGCTATACACCGAAATGACGCACTGGAGACAATTGACGATCTGCAACAAACTCAACTAAAAACATCAAACAAAAACACTGAACAGCTACAGCGTCGACTAAAACCGTTGTATGAACGATATTTAGTCGGGAAGTTAGTATGAATGACTTTTTATCAAAAGAAGGAGAAACTATTAGATTTAAGTAGGTAGCTAAAAGGAGGTTTGTAAGTTAATGATTTTACATTTTGTTTGTTTTACAATATTGTAGCCTACATAATGAATGTAAATAGTATATTTTGTTTGAGTTTATGTATTTTTTTATATCTAAGTTTTTAATATTAGTAAGTGTAACCCAAATTATTTAGTTTAAATTTAAATGTATATTTGTTATTTTAGAATGTTATACAAATTATTAAGTGTTAAAACTAAGAAATACTTATTCGTTATTTACAAGCCTTCTTGTAGTTATTGACATTTTTTGTAACTCTTCAATTTCTTTGAAACAACTTGCCGAGTAATAAAATTAATATAATTTTTAAAAAACCATTGCTTGGCTTTTACGAATTTGTTTAAACTATGGTTAATATTTCATAATTAATACTCATGGGTTAAAGGGGCAAGTCATGAGCAAAGGAAGAGTGTCTACGTGTCTATGTATGATCTATAAGGAATACATAAAACTAAATAAGATCAAGTTTATAATTTTTTTTAAAGATGACTATAAATACATCATTTTCTTAGTCTTCGGGAGTTGATGTGGTAAACGTAACGCTATCTACATCCGAAGACCAAGTAAGCATAAACAAGCGTGGATGTATTTTATCTGTACGATTACAAACTTATTTTAAAAACAAGTCTGCAATAGTTTAATCACTTATTAATTCAAATAAAATAAAACATTTTTAAGTATGCTTATCACAGTACATTATTAGTTTTGATTGGTCTTTTAGGATAACGCCTTAAGAATCATTGTTACACTTACTCCTACAAAATTTGCAGTGCACCTAACAAAGTCAGTATCATAGTAACCGTTGTGATATTAGATTGGTAGGCATTCAGGAGGTAACCTGTAAATCGCGCCCTCTGTAAATCGCGCCCTGTGAAAATCGCGCCCCATGCGTCGTCACGTCAACCCTCGACAACGTCAATTAGCACAATATTAACCCTTCGCACTTTATCCATTCATAGGTTAGGTTAGGTTAGGTTAGGTTAAAAGACTAAAGAGAAAGCTACCAGGGATAAACCGGGAGGTGGGCCATTCCCGGTCATCCCTGATCCCATACATCAGAAGCTAACCACTTGTAACACACAACGTTCACTGTCCACATCATCCTGGTACCTGTTAACGTACTTCCAAGTAACGAGGTAGGAACAATAACAGTACCCATACATCAAATGCTAACCACTTGTAACACACAACGTTCACTGTCCACATCATCCTGGTACCTGTTAACGTACTTCCAAGTATCGAGGTAGGAACAATAACAGTACCCATACATCAGAGGCTAACCGCTTGATACACACCATGTTCACAGTCCACATCACCACAATAACTATTAACGTACTTCCAAGTAACGTGGTAGGAACAAGAACAGTACCCATACATCAGAGGCTTACGGCTTGTTACACACCATGTTCACTGTCCACATCATCCTGGTACCTGTTAACATACCTCCCAGTATCGAGGTAGGAACAATAACACTACCCATACATGAAATGCTAACCACTTGTAACACACAAAATTTACTGTCCACATTATCCTGGTACCTGTCAACTTACCTCTAAGCAACGAGGTAGGAACAATAACAGTATACTTCAGAGGCTAACCGCTTGCTACACACAACTTTCCCAGTCCACATCACCACAATACCTGTTAACGTACTTCGAAGTAACGAGGTAGGAACAATAACACTAACCATACATCAGAGGCTAACCGCTTGTTACACATCAATTTCACAGTCCACATCACCACAATATCTGTTAACGAAATTCCAAGTAACGATGTAGGAACAACATCACTAACCATACATCAGAGGCTAACCACTTGTAACACACAACGTTCTTCCGTTATATAACTGTTATATAACTTCCTATAACCTGTAGGAACGGATCCATTAAGTCATGTGTTTGCGTTTATTGTTATTATTTTTATTTATTTACTTTTTATTATTAATATTGTAGTCATTTACTATAAACTTTTAAGGTTATTGATTCATTATGTCATGTGTATGTATTATTAGCTGTATACTTTGTTATGTTGGAATACTTATTATTGTTACACCATTTTTTGCTACTATTACTGTTATTATTTACTTTCAAACTTTTAAGGTTGTTATTGCTGTTTACTAAGTGTGTAGTGTTCACATATTGTTAGCCCTTAATTCTTATCTTGTTGTTATCGTATTACTATATCCATATTCTCTACTTGTTATTATGTTATTGCTATTCAATTGTTTTGTTTGTGATAAGAGTAGATTTTTGTCGATTGCATCCAGTTTACATAGTATTTGCTTGGCCTTAAATGCGTTAAAAGTTAGCTTTTCTTATATATTTAGCCATATACGTTTCTCATTGTAAAAATGGTTTTGTACCGTTGGAAGTAATAAATAAATAAATAGCACATTGACGCGGTTGTTACCGGAAAATATAGATTCTAGTTAATTCCATATTAGTATAAAACTAGCAAACTCTTAATACATAATTAAGTTATGAGTGTTTATATGTATTCAAAGATATATATATTTAATTGATTTCATGTTGTATAAATGCTTTAGTCAGAAAATAATAACTGATTTTGCATATGAATGAACATACACGATTAAAATAAGCTTTATACCTAAAGTTGGCCTGTTACAAACTACAACAAGTTTTAGCATCAATCCAATTTGGTGCTGGCAATTAACTTTCCAGCTAAGTTACCTTGCTTTACACAATGATGAACTTTCTTGGTTGATTGCTCTTGTGTTTTATACTGTCAATTACAATATGTTATGTTTCTTATGATAAATTAGCATTAAACGTTTGAGGTAAATGTTTAACGATGTTAAATGATTCATTTTTTTACAAGCTATTGATTGCCATACAATAATATATCAAATAACACTGTAACCAGTGTTCAGAGTCTTAGTTACTTTTGATAAGCCCGTAGGTGAATGTTAGAGCTCACACATTCACTCATTTAAAAATGGGTTTAGAATCACATATAATTGTAGGAACACAACATTGTTTATTTATTTGTAGCTAACATAGCTGGCAGATCACAATGCTGCTGCTCGTGTTGAACCAACCGGGGATTGCGTTCAGCTTTAGGTCTACTTCGAATGCAAACATCATTCTGTTATCGTTATATTTATATATGTGATGACTGATAGTTTTAATATTTATTATTACTAGCTGAAAAAATCAAACTGATCACATAAAGTTCACTCTTCGTTGTGTTTATTCTTCTTTGCCATACCTTCATTTTATCTTTCATCATGGCTCTTTTTTTCTCTGTCCATTTGGCTCCTACATTTTTATTTTGGTTTATATTTAGTAGAGTTACTTCCAATTTATATATTTTAGGCCTATAGTTAGATCGATTGGTGATTTTAGCTCCTTGGATTCCAGAATTTTCTAGGACTTTTCAAATTTCTTAAGTACACGAGTTTCTTTAAATTTTTTTCTGTGGCTTTTAGTAAGATTTTCGTCAGTATGTTTCCTGCGAGGCGTGTAATGTTACCGCAAAAACCTTCAAATTATTTAATAAAAATGTTATTACTTATTGTTATTTAGTCGGAAAACTACCAATTTGAGTCAAACTTATAAGAGTTTGACACTTCAAAATAAGTGGGAGCTGACAAGACTCATGTATAAAGTATATTATCTTCTTCTCTTCGGCACTACAGCCCATTGTAAAAGTTGGTTTCCATGACAACTCTCCGCTATCCATCTCTGTCGGCTGAAGTCCTGAAGTCCGTCTCGAGTTCTTAATGCGTAATATTCTTAGATATATTTCTCAACGTTCTACCCACATCTTCCTCTATTTAAGGTATTAAATGTTTTTACTTTTAATTCACGATGTATTTATAAAAATAATTTTACGAGAATGCCTTAAATCAAAATTAGCCATAAGAATGAAATAAGAAATCAAAATCAACTAAGAACTCAACGGTGTAAATACTCAATAACACAAGAGAAAATATGAACTAATGGTTATTTTATTATATAATAAATTGCCGTATCGAGTTATGTGTATAGAAATGAGATGGTTAAAAAGAACTAAATTCGAAACTTTATTAAAAACTGTATGATAGTACACAATTTAAGACATCTTTAAAATAAAACTCTTTGAATAAATAAATATAACTAAACGTTTGATTAATTTATAACATTGTATTTCCTCACTTGATATGTAATATAAAAAGATTGTCATTATTATTGCTACATATTTTCCACGTACATTGGATATCAAATTTTCAAAAAACACATTTCAAATACTTTTTTCACACAACTATTTTTTCTCCAATATGGTTATTTCCATAAGATCTTTTTAAATTACATACATTTTTATACATTTTTCCAATTTTCGAAAATATCCAATCCAATTCTAATATGTATACAGCAACCATATATAGTTGGCCTATACATACTAAAGATAAATAGCTTAATTAATTAATATAATAATATTAATTATTATATATTATATTATATCATTAATTTAAAACATCGGCGGTTATCTGATTTTTAAATGTTTGTAAATTAAGATTAAATAATTATGCCTTTAGGCCTAACAACCCAGAATCATTCCGTCCGGAATCACACATTATTTACATTATAAAGGATATATGCATTATAAACAATCGAATAGAAAAAATATAGTGATATACTGATAATGCAAAAGGACACATGTATGTTCTGAACGTGTAACGTCATAAAATGGTGGGGATACGGTTATTATTTATAAAGTTGCCAATCCTGAAGACCATACGCATTCCCCAAATAGGGAAGAGGTAGAAGACATCTCCAGGTTAAAATACATGTTGCTGAACATCCTGATGCTCCTCCTTGCAAGAACTACCATCCTGTTCGCACAAATATCACTCAAATTACTCAGCGTGAACGTTCGCGAATCACTTATATGTCCTTTTTAGAAAATTAACACTGCAGTCTATAAACTTTATTTAACATGATTACAAAATGAACAATATGTAGAAATAATTATTTTTCAGATACATTTAGGCCACAAAAAAAACCTTTTCCAACAACGTCACTAATCTGCAAAGCAGATGATATTTGTATGGTTTGTAGTTATAATAGTTACGTTGAGAATGACAATATACTCGATTACTTTAAAACCACTGGATATAATTAAAATTTATAAGTTTTAAATTGTTTTATATGGACTGTTTTTGTGATGGATATTTATTTCGAAAAATGTGTTTTGGAATTTCACAGTTTGGAAATATTTTAAAACGAAATATTTTACTATATATTTGATGTTGGATATTTTGATACTCAATCTGTACTCTCACTTGTCCATTTCTCCCGTATTCGTAAAGATAATTGTGTAAAATAAATTACAAAATAAGTATTTTATAGTTTTTTAAAACTGTGCTGATTAATCGTGTTAATTTTATTTAAAGATGGTCTTTGTAACTTTCCATTAACAGCAAATAACAGTAATTTTATTTGTTGTAGCAAACCATAATGTCTTCTGCATCTTCGCGTACAAAAAAAAATTTAGGTATACCTTATAGAAATTGTTTAAATATATAACTGCCTGCATTTCCATGTATTAGTATACTTTTAAATATACATAACAAACAGCCGTCGAGGCGGTGGAAAGGTAGTAGCAGAGGGAGTTGTATAGAGGTTGGAACAGTGCCAAGACATGCATCAACATGCCCCTGTTCTTGATCATGCTGACACCTGCGAAATACTGCTCCAGATCTGCGTTACCTAGCCTTTCTAATAACAGACTGTTTCATGAACAAACCTCATACTATAATTGTTCGTATACTAATGTTTTCTTTGCATAGTCGTATTTAGTTTGTAGCAAGTTTTCATTAGTCTGTACTATACAATAAAATAATCTTAGGGTGATTCCATTGTGGAACTGTATAGTTAGAGGTCCGCAAAATGAGAAACCTTATTGACTATTTCGATAAATGTAAGGTGTTAGTTTTAGACAGTGAAAAGAACATTTACCATGATTTGAAGCAGTAAAATATGCATAATTAGAATTATTATTAGAAAAACTATGATCGATACAGTAATTGTTGTAACAAATCATATTTCATAATTAATTTTTTTGATTTAAAGACCTTAAAACAGGACTTAAAAAAGTGTAATATTTCCTGTGGTAAAACAGAATGGTAGTAACTATAATGATCATAACTGTTAAAATAAAGATTTATATTTACTGATTATATGATAATATTGTTTACTATTATAGCATTTTACTTATTAAAGAAATTATAAAGAAATAGTTAGTCATAGTTTTGTGAATTTATATTACTCTATGTACTGTGTTTCATAACAATATTTTCCCTGCATTATACTCTAACAAGAGTTTATTTACTTAACGAAATAAAAAAAATTATCATATCTTAGCTGTAGGATTTCTAATTACGATTGATATTTATATATTTTGTAATGTCTAAACTATAAATTACATAACTTAGGAGGTATGGTTTTTGTTTTTTATGATATATTTGTGCAATGTTTGTATAAATATATGATCGTACAATTCTTATTAGGAGAGTTTCTTTACACTGTTTACAAGCTGGTGGATAATGTTTCAAAACAGTGTAAAGAAACTCTCCTAATAAGAATTGTACGATCAAATATATGATCGTACAATTCTTATTAGGAGAGTTTCTTTACACGATCAAATGTATGATCGTACAATTCTTATTAGGAGAGTTTATTTACACTGTTTTGAAACATTATCCACCCGCTTGTTAACCTACGTATTGAATTACATTGACGTTTCTTAAGTCTGGTAATACGAATTTAAAAAGATAACATTGCATTAAACAAAGACATGTTGTATTGTATTCTCCACAAACAAAACATTCACTAAACTATTACACTAACAAAAGCCGGTCCTGTAATGCACCACACCACCATTTTGATCATTGGCATTGAGCCTGCATGCATTAGAACATTTTGCATAAGAAGAAAACTAAACAATTGTTTATGATAATGTGACGAAACACATAAAATTAAATCAAACTTTCTGAGTTATAAACATACGTTATGAAATCGTGTACAAATTATAGCAATATCATTATTTTTACAATAACTAATACTAATAAATACAGTTTGCAATAATAAGAGTCTGACTACACTATGGTACTAGTAACACAACAATTTAAAGAAATGGATGTTTTTGTGTCTCTCTATTGATTGTATTCTTGTAACAGTATAGTTTGAATGTTTAAAAATACATAAAAATAAAATTCTCAAGCACTCTTGTGCATATTTCACTTATCGTGCCTTTAAATTTGTAAACGTTACAGTTACGTACGTGTAAATAATACTGTACATATGCAAATATACACATACAACATATTACTGAATAAACCAATTTCGCGTCATTGCCTGTCCTAAAACTGATATATACCTGTCAGGATTCTGCTCCCTTCACACACAAATGGTTGGTTTGTTATCAACCAATACATTTTACAATGTACACCAAGTAAAAACATTAAGACCATTCTAACCTACACAGAAACAAGATTCAAGTTATGTTTTCCTATTTAATGGACATTCACGTTAATGAATGTGCATATTAGTTATAACTTCGTCATCATAGAATGTCTAAAGTATTTCAATGAATCTGAGTTCACATACACAAACAATATTATTAACAATCATACCCAATGTTATACATATATTGGTGATGATCTTTCCACTCATCCATACACACACATGTTGTTGTATTGACCCGCTCACCCACCAACACATACACATATAGTGATAATGACCCACTTATCCGCCTACCAATACACATACAGTGGTAATGACCCACTTATTAGCCTACCCATACACATACGGGTATAATGACCCACTTATCCGCCTACCAATACACATACAGTGGTAATGACCCACTTATCCGGCTACCCATGTACATACAGTGGTGATGACACATACATTTTTATCCGAGGTAATACGTCATTTTTTTAACAATACTACCCGTTTTGCTTAACGAGCCCTTTATTATTGCTTCTATAACTCTGTGGTAGCTCTAGTGCTAGTATTGACATTCAATCGTGTAAACCACAAACGACTGCTACTTTACTATTCTGTATACCAACAAACAGTACTGTGTTAATAGTGTAGAGTAGGCCATTAGCAGTTTATTATTACTTCTATAACTCTGTGGTGGCTCTAGTGCTAGTATTGACATTCAATCGTGTAAACCACAAACGACTGCTATTTTACTATTCTGTATACCAACAAACAGTACTGTGTTAATAGTGTAGAGAAGGCCATTAGCAGTTTATTATTGCTTCTATAACTCTGTGGTGGCTCTAGTGCTAGTATTGACATTCAATCGTGTAAACCACAAACGACTGCTACTTTACTATTCTGTATACCAACAAACAGTACTGTGTTAATAGTGTAGAGTAGGCCATTAGCAGTTTATTATTGCTTCTATAACTCTGTGGTAGCTCTAGTGCTAGTATTGACATTCTATCGTGTAAACCGCAAACGACTGCTGCTTTGCTGTTCTGTATACCAACAAACAGTACTGTGTTAATAGTGTAGAGTAGGCCATTAGCAGTTTATTATTGCTTCTATAACTCTGTGGTAGCTCTAGTGCTAGTATTGACATTCAATCGTGTAAACCACAAACGACTGCTACTTTACTATTCTGTATACCAACAAACAGTACTGTGTTAATAGTGTAGAGAAGGCCATTAGCAGTTTATTATTACTTCTATATCACTGTGGTGGCTCTAGTGCTAGTATTGACATTCTATCGTGTAAACCACAAACGACTGCTGCTTTGCTATTCTGTATACCAACAAACAGTACTGTGTCAATAGTGTAGAGTAGGCCATTAGCAGTTTATTATTACTTCTATAACTCTGTGGTGGCTCTAGTGCTAGTATTGACATTCTATCGATGTGTATACCAACAAACAGTACTGCTGTTATTGCTATTCTGTATACCAACAAACAGTAATGTGTCAATAGTGTAGAGTAGGCCATTAGCAGCTTATTTGCCGCTTTACATCAATTTGAACTTCATCATGAATGACTTTACGTATATATGTCTCAGGATGAGAAAATAATTTGTCATTTTGCGTTTGAATCGTTCATAATTGTGCATTTTGTACTTTGTAGTATAAGATCGAATAAAAGGAATTATGAAACTAATCATGCAAATTTCATCATGGAAATATTATAGTTGAAGTACAAACTTTAAATAAAAAAATCTTGAAGTTAAATTTTAAAATAATAAAGTTTAGCCACAAACAGCACTTCAAAAGCTTGATCCGTCACAAAATGGTGACGGTTTAAAATCTTGCACATAAGATCAGTATCGAAACTTTCGAGCACCGCCATTTTGTTTAGGATAATCTTTTGAGGTCTAATTTGTGGTATGATGTTCTAATAGCTAATACCTTTAAAATGTATGTATATTGATTGACCTATGCTTAATGTTAAGATTTTCTTCCGACTCCTAGTGGGCCATCCCCCTACTAAGGTAGTGGATCACTGAATACATGGTAAAATAGCTTTTTATGTCCAGCAGCAATGTGAAAAGTTTTGTACCTTTATCTGCAACAGTCTAAACAATATTCAACCGTCCTCGGATTTTTCGAACATCCTGTATACGACTGACTCGATAGTTAGTTGATCGTACAACTAATCAGCTGATATCCCTACGCATTAATTTGAATATTTGTATATTGTGGATATCTTGTATAACATTCTTATGTGGGGCGATATACCAAATATTAGGTATGAATGCAGTAAGTGATGATTTGATGGATGAACCAAGGTTGAAGACCGATGTACGCTGAACGCAGGAGTCAGATGTTCAGACACGAGTGCAGTGGGTAGTGGATTGGTCCATTACAAGGGATGGTTGTTATATGCATTGCTTGAGGTAAAAAGGAGGGGGATTTAAAACTCACAAATCATTAATCTGCCTTCATTAACACGATAAATTACAAAAACTATATTTTAGGGAGTTACAACATAAGGTTTTTGCAGCGTTTGTATAGGATACAAACGTTTAAAAGGGAGAGAAGTTTCTAAAAACGTAGAACGGATGTAGTGTGTCATTATACCATCTGGGTGGGTTTACATTTAGATTTGCATCATAAAATATTTTGTTTTAGGGGAAGGAGGAAGACGGAAGTAGTGGTGTTAGCGAAAGAAAACTAAAAAATATAAACAAAAATCATTCTAAACCCGTTGACCGTCCACAAAATAAAATAAAGTCATGTGTTAAAAGTAAGAACCTAACAATCCGAGGATGGAAGTGGACCGGACACTGAGGTAGTGTCGTCAACAACTTCTGTAACGGCCCACTGAGAACAACTTCAAGTTGAAACCAACAGATTTACTACGGGCATTACCTCTCATGTTCACTTTCTTTTAGCTACAACTTTCAGCATGACTGAGTTTCAGAATACTGTCGTTACGTAAAAATGTAATTAAATATTTTGGTTTTGTAAACAAGGTAACAATAAACGTTGATCATTTTATATATAAAAAAACAATTTTGAAATATATGGAACTGCGGGTTAAATAAAAGCTACCATAATATACACTATAATTAAGGAATTACTCCGTAAATCATAAACATTTGTTTTTCCTTAATGCATCTTTTGTAATTATTTTGTGCATGCATCCTTTGGTTGATTTTTTTCAATTTGTTTCTTTATACAATTATTTTTAATAAAATAAGTAATGTTTTATATAATATGAATATAGGGAATTGAAAATTATCATTTATAAAAGAAAACCGACTAGATTTCATTAATTTGAAAACTGTTATAAACAAATTTTACATTACTAGTCTTTGAAAATAACAACATGGTGGTAGCCAATATATAATTTATTACGATAAACAAGAGTTTTATAAATGGTAAAAAAGTACGTCGATAAATATTTGTTGTACTAACAATACCAAACTCGAAAGTAATATGAGTTACAGTACAAGAGTCACCGATCACTTACCGCCTCGTATCGTAGTAACCTTAATTGTAAATTTACATGGCAGCCAGAATCCTGGTCATAATGCTCTTGTCGTTCATATTACTAAACTCAGTCAAAACTGTAGTGGACATATCGGGGAAAGTTTTGTTATAAAACCAAAGTTGTCTAATTCGTTTAGAAATTAATTATAAAGTTGTTGGCCAGTTTCCAAACCGAAATCCTTCCCAATTGTGAAGTAGATAGCTATTTCCTCCTCCCTGATTTATAATTGAGTGTTATTTATTGTGTTGGTTTTTACGAAAATTTATAAACACGTAAAAACTATTGATAATTACTGAATAGTAAACATTTATTTATTATTGGAGTGGAACCATTATTTCAGTAGGTATTCAATACATTGTGTATTGCATATATATGTTTCATGTTAGAGATCATTGATAACTTACTAATATCATTTGTTTAATATTTACACAAACAAGTAAGCTATAGAATGTTCATCCAGCCAAAGTTTTGTCTCTCCAACACTGCTGTGTTTGAGGCCAGTTGCAGATCGTTAGTGTAGACCCATGTAAATGTAATAAAGTTTAAACCAGCAGTAGTAACTAGCCAAGCTGACAAACCTAACTAATCTATATTTATAAAAGAGGATGTTTGTATGTTTGAAGTTTATGCGCTGCCAAACCATCCAACCGATCGCCATGAAACTTTAGGATGTTGTCCTGTATACTCCCGAGATGATTTTTGTGAAGTTTGATGCAGATCCGTCTACAGGGTCCCGCCACACGGGCTCCTAAATATCCAATGTTATTCTAATGGAGAATCTGAATTGTTTACAAAAAATATATGACTGTGTGGTTTAATGTAGTTTCACATGCCATAAGCAGATTGAAGTTCTCACAACAACAGTACTGTATATGTTTTGATTTATTGTAGTTCTACATTTCACCTTGAGAGTGTAGCACACACTACTTTTACTTGATCAGGTGATCTGTATTTGGTGTTAACCTTTATTCCTCGGTAATTAAAACATGTGGTGAAATAAGAAGACCAAAAATATTGTTTACCCTCTTGCACTCATTTAATAAATAATGGTTTTTTTCTATAATTCTTTTTATTGCTTTATTTTGGTATGTCAATGAAAAATGAAAGGCGAGACAACGTCCGCCGGGTTCAGCTAGTGACATAAATATTCCTATTGCATAATATATGGTTGTAACTGAAATATCGTATAGTAAGAATGTTTCTGCCAGTAATTGTTCAGTTAGTGAGATATACCATTAATGCTGGTACAATTACAAGGGTACCACCACATTAAAAGACCCATAAAAGAGATGATAACTATAACAATTAATATTTTATGAGAAATCAATATGCGTGTAACTAAAATCAATGTTGTTTTCATAAAGATTAATATTAGCTAAACGTACCAGATTAGCATTGTAATGATGTAGTATTAAAATTAATACTAAAATCATTACATTATTAACTATATAATTAAATGTCACACCAGGAAACAGAATAATGTAATGAGCACAGTTAAACATAAGCCACGTTTATTGAAATATAAGAGATATGATTTAATAACGATGGTTTATTTGGCTATAATATTACATATAATTGCACTGAAATAGTTCACTTTAAAATTGGAATGACTAATGGTTGATCTTTATCTATTACATCTGACATAGCATACTCTTGTTTTATGGAAGAACTCTCATTTTATTATAATTTATCTGGGGTAAATTGTTTCCCTCAAGTGACTAGTTAATTAGCCATTTGATAGTGTGATGGTAGTGAGATTCCTACAATTATGTTTGGGAGCTCCTAAAGATCAATCTCATCAATCAAAAGGATTTTCTTCGAACTATGATATATACTTTACGAGTTAAAATTTGTAATTTCACAGAGATTGAGATTTGTCATGACGACGACAAACGTCACTGGAGTCATGACGAACCACTCTCGTCACCAATCAGTCTGTCCTAAATCAAATAAAAGTGGACGTCTAGAAAATTGAATTCGTCTAGATGATGAATTTTCATTACATTTATACGTAGTAGTGGAGTTTTACATATTTTATGTATATATTTTTCCAATTTCATAATATACTATTTTAGTGAGTCAGTGTATGAAAATATTTAATAATTATAAATTTGACAACTTTAGATACTACCAAAAGCTCATATAGCTTCAAATATTTGACAAATTATTTTATGTACAATAATATAACTTGTTTTACACATATTTAATCTAATAAATTTAACTAGTCCTTTCATGAAACAAATTAATTTTATCGGTTAATAATAATATTATGAAATATAATAATATAAAATAGCCTACTGAAATAGAGTTAACTATTTTATTCGAATATGCATATCAAACAACTTCCACAGCTCATTCTCCGTAATACGTACTTATACGCGATGAGCTGCAACTATATGTGCGTGTTTTTTTTTACCCATTGCTCTTCAGTGTCTCAAGGTTATCACCATGACTTTTTTTTTGAGATATTTATAAATAACAATTTTCAGCAAAACCAAGATTTAACTACTTACATAGCCTTGTTTCCTATATCAAACCTGCCATATCCAAATTACTTCCTTCACGAAGACTGGCTGTATTGACTGCACAAAGTATAGGCTTTCCCTGTGATTCCAGCTTCGAAAATTTACTAACCTATAATAATAATATAATTCCCCTATTAAGTTTGATAAAGGCAATTTTATGTTCTGTTTTTTACCACAACACTTGGTAATTTTTTATTCATTATATAAAAAAAATAACAATTTTTATAAAAAATGCAGTTTAAATCATCTAACAAATTAAATTATTCACTGCGAATAATTTAATTTATCTCAGCCAAGAATGTACGTAAATACAGGCTCATACTGCATGTCAATATCTATTGTCAAAGGAGTAAATACCAGGATGGAGTAAGGAATCAGATGACCTTTACAAGAAGCTTACTAAAATGTGATAATATAAGAAAATGTCAAAATCACTTTATTTTAAATTAATTAATAAAATAATTGTATACTTCCGTATTATATATTCTTAAAAAGAAAATATAAGTTAGAATATTTTCTTCCTAAAATATAGAAAATATCTTCCCAGAATCTCATCAAGCGTTCTGGGAGAGGAAGTAATATTATTATCTGTACAGAATCTCATCAAGCGTTCTGGGAGAGGAAGTATTATCTGTACAGAATCTCATCAAGCGTTCTGGGAGAGGAAGTAATATTATTATCTGTACAGAATCTCATCAAGCGTTCTGGGAGAGGAAGTAATATTATTATCTGTACAGAATCTCATCAAGCGTTCTGGGAGAGGAAGTAATATTATTATCTGTACAGAATCTCATCAAGCGTTCTGGGAGAGGAAGTAATAATATTATCTGTACAGAATCTCATCAAGCGTTCTGGGAGAGGAAGTAATATTATTATCTGTACAGAATCTCATCAAGCGTTCTGGGAGAGGAAGTAATATTATTATCTGTACAGAATATATATAAAATTCAATATAATATTTTAATCGGACTCCTCTCATTTCTTTAGAATTCAAGATCTCTTGTCATATTCTAGTACATACAATCTGCATTAAACATGTAACAAGACCAAACCCTGGGGGTGGGTCCTGTATTGATAATGTCATCACCAACCTTAATACAGAGAAATGCTTGGGTGAGGTGTATCTTTCTTCTCTCTCTGATCACGAGGCTCCGATTATCAAAGTTTTATGAATTTCAAACTTCTGATGTTGTGTTAAAACGTAGCTTCAACTCACATAATTTCAACAATTTTATTTCAAAGTTTGAAAAGTTTGATTGTAGCTTTTTATAATGTTACTCAACGGCAGATGAGAAATGTTTTATGTTTTTTAAAGTTGTTTTGAATACTTTTAATTATTGTTTCTTATTAAAAACAGAAGCTAAGTAACAAAGTGAAACCTCGCTGGCTCACTGCTGCAGTCAAACAGGCTCGTGAGCAGTTGAAAGATCCACATACACTGAACAGAGCCCACATCGTATCATAAGCATTATACCATTTTAAAAATCAACAATAATGCAATCTTTTCAAAGAAACTAAATGTACAACTGCATTCAACATAATCAAAAACAGTTCTAATACAGTTAAGGCTTCTTGGAGGGTAATTTCAGATGTTTCTGGTAAATCAACTTGTCGCAGACCAAACATTTGTTCAGTTGAAGTTGACTATGTAATAACTGTAATCAGTATTATGCACAATAAAGACATTTGGAAAATAATACACTAATTTAAATGAGCCTTCATACTTTTTTGACTCTTACTGAGAAGACATTACTCTCAAACCTTTCAGTACAACGAGACCAAAACAAAAACATATAAACTTACAGAATATAAAAAGAGTACGGAAACTTTGTTACAGCTACTAAACTGACAAAATCAGTTATACCTACTTAGACTGATACTCCTTACCACTTTCTTAAGTCTTTAGTTGTATTAGTTTATCGCCTTTTCACAAATTTAGAAATTTTGGATGACATCCTATCCAAGAGTAACCATTCATCTTTAATTTACGCACTTATTTAGTTGGGTATAAATATTAAATTATATTAAACCCGCATAAACCACAAAAATCCGACATTGAAAGGTCGGCTGTAACTTAAGTAGTAGGGCTTTTAATTTATGAAGTAAATAAACTACGCAATAAACTGCAAACACGTCAGTCACAACTCTTGTGTTAATCATGATTTTTCCTATACGTCTTATCCAGAAAGTAAGTATAAAGGAAATGATATTGTTATTGGGCCAGTATAAATTATCTCATAACAATAAACAGGTAAATATTTCAACGGTTTAAATGACGCTTTATTTTTGTGTACACAAAAAATATATTTCTATCATTGATGTTTTATTTTCAGTGATACAATCACTTTTGTTGGGTCCTTGGGATTTTTAAATATACAAAACTATGTTGGGAAAATGTCCAAAAAAGAAAAATATCTATTTTTGTTGTAAAATAACATTAAACGCCCACTACTTCAGTTTGAGGCAACTTTTTGAAGTGGAGTCTGTTAACTCCGTGTAAATACTACTTACATGCCAATCTCGACAAACGATTACTTGAAAGGTTACCCGACCCTTGGACGGGACATTGTTCAAGTGTTCATCATTCATGAAAAGACGATGATATTCATAAACATAGTTCTATAATATATCAGCTAGTAAAGGATTTTATACACACTTTATATAGTACATTTACCGATGATGGAATATTTGTAATAATTCAGGTACTGTAGTAACTAAATAAGGAGTGTATTGTCGCTACGTTGTTTCACTTAAAATGAACATTCTTTTTGTGTAAATGTGGAATTCGTCAGTTAACTCATTATTTATAATAAATTCAATTGCTAAAGGTTTCTAGAGATAGTTGTGTATTTTCATGTTGTATACAAATTAGAGCCTATCTGCTAAATTATGATCCATATGAAGATATGATGTATTACGGATAATGTTTCCAGGAGGAAATACAGATTGAAATAAGGAAACACAATATTTTATTATATTTAAAGATTTACAATGTACGGCAACTATTTATTGAACGAATATCGATTATGCTGGATCGAACTAAAGCAAATATGATTAATCATACAGTGAGATGTTGGTTGGTTATAATTTTATTATTTTAATTATATTTAACACAAGAATATAGCTACTATGCATACAAGCCCATTATTAACAATTGGCTGTGTTTATACACAAGCAAGGTATTGAAATAAGCAAGTGGCACAACTTGGACATTATTTGTGGGTGTAAATAGATATATGAGCTCTTAAAGAACCCCCTTCCCAAAATGTATGACAGCTGTGACGCCATGAAGTTCAGCTTTCATATTTGTATATGTTTTGTAATATATTATATATACACTCACAAGTATAATATTTATTGCGATGCTGTTTAATACATTGACTACATATTATACCTTCCTAAACAGTTGTTGTATTTCTAACATAGATTCTAAAATAGATTATGTATTTTTATTTTATGTACATACATTCTTAGTAATTTTTTAAGTTTCATTTTTTAATACACAACACAATACTTATCCTTTGGAAAACATAAAACAATTCTGTTTGAAAGGAAATATTTTATTACCACCAAAACATGTGAAATTATTTGACTTGGTAAGTTATACTATGTTAATATATATGTAGTATTTTATACTGTTTATTATTATTTAAACTACATTTTAGATTCTGTGAAGGCAATATTGATAATCCTAATTTAAAGCTCTTATTACGACTTTGGGGGCCAGTGATAAGTTTCTTAGCTGAAGAACAGCATACCTTTTACATTATTCCAATACTTTTTTCATAATTGAAAGGTAGCAAAAAAGAGATTGTTGATTTGTAAAATTTATAAATATATTATATGACCTCCAGGCAAAAGAAATAAATAAAAAAAACAACAAGTTTATAAAAAATTAATGATACAAATTTTCAATAAAATGTAAATAAAAATGATAAGGCTTGATAACATTTTTATAAATAAATAAATGTATATATATAGATCTTTATAAAATTTATAACAAGAATAAATTTATAACAAGAAACAACACATGGCAGCAAAAGTAATAACAATACATAATATCAATGACACCAAATAACTTAAAACAGAAATACATATAATACCAAGACAAAATGTAAATTTATATAAGGCAGGTGAACTCTCAGGGCCTCGGGGAACAAAACAAATTTGGAAGGTTAGGTCAATTTGGAAAATTAAAAAAAAAAAACTAAACAAAAGAATTGAACTAATAATCACGCCAAAATCCAGCAGGCTAAACGGGGCGACTCCTAATGGGAACAACAAAGTGAAGAATTACCCGAGAACCCCCAAATAAAATTACTATAAATTACTGCAAAAAGATTTATATATAAACTAAACAATATAAAAATAAAATCTAAAAATATACCGCTTTAAAATGACACTGTTCACTGAATCATCAAACAAACTGTTTCTTCACAAAAAGATAACACTAAAATTCTTCACAAAAGTTTATAGCTGGGGGCCCGAAGGGCCAGAAGGTAAACTGGGCTAGGGTTACCTGCATGTTGATGTCTTCATCCTGGAGGCCGATGGCTGAACAGCGTGGAAAGAGGGAAAAGATGGCAGATCCCAGAGACGAAGAAAAGAGGCTTGGCCCAACCCGTAGGTTGGTACCTATACCACTGTACGTGTATGGGCGGGCGGGTGGGTCAATGCCACTGTAGGTGTATGGGTGGGCGGGTGGGTCAATGCCACTGTAGGTGTATGGGTGGGCGGGTGGGTCAGTACCACTGCAGGTGTACGGGTGGGCGGGTGGGTCAGTACCACTGTATGTGTATGGGTGGGCGGGTCGGTCAGCACCACTGTATGTGTATGGGTGAGCGGGTGGGTCAGTACCACTGTAGGTGTTTGGGTGAGCGGGTGGGTCAGTATATCTTTTCCCTCCTTCTCCCGTGGTCGCTGTGGCTCCAGGAAAACGCCGTCAGTAGCCATGCAGGTGCTCGTCCATCACTCTCCGAACCCGGAGCCAGGGCTAAAGAAACAGCACAGCACAAAACATATTTTAGTATGGCTCCAAAAAGCGAGAAAACAAAATAAATACATAAAGGGGTGAAAAAAAGTTATGCTAATAAAAGCTGCCATAACATTTAAAAAGTAACATTTGTAAAATAAATCAAAGGTTACAGTTACTAAATAAATACCTAAATAAGGTGTTTACCTACAGTAACAAAAAACTAAGTACCACTGTTTGAAAAAATCAATAAGAAAAAAATATGAACAAATATAATAATTTACATGGCTCAGTATTACATTACTAAAATCATCTATAAAAAAACCTTTTGTTAAACCTATCAAGTGAAATAGTTATAAAAAGTGAAAATGAATCTGAGTTACTATAAGACAATTCAAATTCAAAATTGTATTACATCTAAAAATAAGTTTAACAAGACAAAGTAATATAATAAATATAACTACACGATCATAATAACCTTTACATTGGCACATGGGCTTAACCTAGACTATCTAAGCCTGTTTGTCTAGGCTTAACCTAGACAAACAGGCAACAGCTTTATTAATTACTGAAACAACGCACACAAGAGAACAAGACAGATCAATAAACAATATGTTTAACCAAACCACTACAAAAGCAAGCAATTTTATGAACACTTACCTAAACGTTTCCAGCCGCAAACATGTCGTGTCGGCAGTAAAGCCAGAATGTCGAGCATGAACCAGAGGAACCAGTCCTACGCCAAGGAACCAGAAAACAAATTCACGGAACAAAGAAAATGAACACAAAGACACTAAAACTAAATGGAACATAGAGAGGAAGACTGAACTGTCCGAGGGAGACGATCGTAATGTGCAAACGGCACAACATTGCTGCTTCATAACTTGAATAATTGAATTGGTTGATAAACTAAGGGCTTGAGGGACAGATTTAAATGTTCTTATTATTGAGGGGCATGATTGTCTTAATTGTATGTTTGTAAGGAACATAGATGTAAGTACAGATGGTAAGTTTTAAATGTGGATAAATAAAATATTAAATAATAATACTTTTATTCACAAGCTTTTTATAGAGAAAAGAGGCAAACAAACTAAATATATTGAATTTGATATAAATACACGAATTTACCACAGGTCTAACTCTAAATCAGTGTCCTCTAAGAAGATTACTGAGGCTGAGAAAAATTACCGGGCAAACCAAAAGGAAATACAGCTCGTATATATCTGTAATGATCTTAACTCGACTTATTCCAACTCTCTGGAGCTTTAACCGTCCTCCTTGTATCAAATATCTTTAGTTTTGTCTTTATTAGAAGTAACTGGGAGAACAGAATGAGTATTATTGTACCATTAAAATCATACTAAAACATTCTATGCATCGCAGAAGAATAGTCTTCTAGTCACCATTAAATAAAACTATAAATGGAAAAGATTTGGGCTAATAACAACATGGCCGGTAGGCACTCCAACTGGTTTGTGCTAATGGCAACATGGCCAGTGGGCAAGTTTGTTAGTTTAAACCCAAACCTCATTATATATTACTAAGTATAGTACAAGTAATAATACAATTTATTGCATAAAAAACTCAGTACACATGGTATCACAAACGTCAATATAAAATATATTAAAAATACATTAAAATTATTTATACATCATTTACACAAACATACAAATATGACATTCATACGGTCATTCATTCAATTCATTTCGACATCAGGCCCCCCTTTGATGTGGATGATTTGCAATAAGTTAATCCCAGTGGCTCATCATGAACTCGTCAGCTGAGTAGAATGGGTTTGTCACCAAGAGACGTTTTAATTGATTTTTAAATTGATTTTGTATTTGTTTGACGCTTTCAGGGAGCCCATTGATTAATTTGACAAAAAATAAAATAAATAAAAATAAAAAATAAAATAGAAACATACATCGAAACATTAGTCCTTTTTATTCTAAATGACTCAGCCCCACTTTAAAACGCTTTTTATATCCATACGTAAACAAATAAATACGTACTATATTTATTAATGGATGTGAATTAACTATTGATACTTTAGAATGTAATTAACTGCCTATTTTGTTACGTCATCCAGAATGTTGATTTGTTGTTTATAAAGAAAAAATGTGTATGTAGGCCATATACTAGCTTTTGTACAGGAAATAAGAAAACATTATGTTCTTGAATACTATAACATAAACAATTTTCAACGATTTATGAAACAAATATGGAATAATTTGGACCTCAATGCACCACTTGACAGAATATTTGTATAATCATGCAGTGCAAAAAGAGTTACTGTCCATATACATTTTTAGGAGGAAATTTTCTGTGTTTGGTATATAAGGAAAACGTTAGAAGGAACAAGTGGCACAACTTGGACATTATTTGTGGGTGTCAACGGATATATGAGGTCATAAACAAACCTCTCTCCAAATTGTATTCCATAACGATGACAACTTTCATACTACTGTTTGTTTGTTCATAAGTGTTTTCACACACACGAACGTCCTAGTTGTTCGTTGGGTTACATAGTGTGATATTTTCAACATGTTTATTCTTTTATTTAACTACATAACATACTGTACTATTGTACATTTAAATGTTATAGTTTATACACTTAAGATTTCTGTAAATGCAATATCTCATTGTAAAAACACCATTTTATATATAACAAGTAAAGCGCTTAAGGCTGAAAGAAAAAATTCCAGTACAGTCGAAGAGAGGGAAAATATTTGTCATTGAATACAGTTTTATTGCGGTAAATCGTTTCGTCTTAATATTGTAGAAGTGTAGTATTTATAGTTTACGTTTAAATCACACGTAACACGTTCTGATCTTGACGGGACCAAGTTACTATAATTGAAATTGAAGTAAAATTAGTCACTGAAACCTTAAATTCGTATCTAGAAACCAAATAGCCTGTATAAAACCTCAGTCAATAAAGACATTATTTTATGTTTGAAAGTATTAAAGTTATTATAGAAATGCGATGGGTCACGACAGTAACGTCATCCTCAAATAGTTTGGATTTATTAACAGTGGGGAGGAATGATCCTCTACACCGGGACGACACCATTATGAGGGGACCTTAGTTATCTTCTGGCCCTCTAGTACCATGGTACCTAGATGGGTGATTAATACTATAAAATGTGGCCAACATGCAGTGATAACTACTTGTTACCCATGAACATGTGTTTTTGTTTATGTGTGTTCGGCCATTGACAGCTCCTGAGTATTTTGGTAGATTAAATATCGATGTTCAATTAAAACCCGAATGAGTATAAATTAAACTGCTTTAAGCGTTGTTACATAGTTTCTGGTTCCAAAATATAAGTTGGTAATTTTATATGTTATCAACAAAAATAATAACATAACTTTTCCATATCCTATTTGAAATAAAAATTAATTATCAACACCTGCAACACTGTAGTATTTACAGGAACAATACAAACTATCTTCGAAAATTTATTAAAAACGGTTATTTAATTTTTGAATACAAATGCCAGAAGGAACAAATGGCTGCGTCAAGTAGAAACAATAAAACTACCCTTCCCCAAGTTACCACGCCACAGTTGGATGCCTTGTTAGGCTACATGGACCCTACATCACCTGGTAATTAGTAATGATTAAGGACTGGTAAGTGATGGTGGATCTGTAAATCTGTACAGGATTTTATTTGGTAGATGTTGGCTGTTTAAAGTATAATGTTGCATTCTATTAGTTTCCGATGTAATGTATAGACTTATTGAATAAACAGTACAAGTAAACGTCACACAACACAAATTTATTACAATATAAGCCTAAAATGCACAAATATTTTACAATACAAGTACAAAATGCACAAATATTATGGTGGATTCTTTTGTGAATCCCTCTAGTCTGAGGAAGGTAAGCGTGGTTCACCGAAATCGACCACCATAATATTTGTGCATTTTGTACTTGTATTGTAATATATTTGTGCATTTTGTGCTTATATTGTAATAAATTTGTGTTGTGTGACGTTTACTTGTACTGTTTATGTACCAACACGTATTATGCTAATTAAAAAACTACTTATTGAATACTAGACGACTAAGACGGGTAGTAGGCTATAATAAAATAACTATAAATACTATATAGTAGGTTATTTACCTTTGTGATCCGTCAAGTAATCCAACATTTGTAGCTTTGCTACGCGCGTTTAAACCTGCCATCTTGCAGGTCATCATCAGGCTGAACGTGAAACTAAAATAAAACTACATTTTTCATTGGTGAACACTTACCGCCGTGAAGGTCGTCAAAGTTAAAAATGAATAAATAAAACACATATTAAAAACAAATAAATAAAACACAAAACATGAAGACGCGAACTCGAACATCGGACATACACTGTCTGTCCTTAGCCAAGGTAGTACCAACCGTACCGACACGCACAGAAGTTGGAGCGGTACTGCAGGGGCGTGTGTGGTGACTGGTGGGGTCTTGGTCAGCTGTTGTTATCAATGCTTCTGTGACGTGTGTGTCCTTGACATCTGCCATCTGAATCCATGATACCTATAGCGGTGTTGTAAATTAAATTCGATGTGAAGGAAACTTGTTGATTTAGAACATTTAGAACGTTGTTTGGTTCAGTTTTTATTGCCTTGTTAATTTGAAACTCTTCTAAGCAGTTTAGAAACCGACCTTTCTTGCATACATTGAGAACCTTTAAGTTATTTTGGAAGTCTGTATAAATCTGTATTATGGTTGTTGTCGATAAGGATTACTTGACGGATCACAAAGGTAAATAACCTACTATATAGTGTTAATTCAGTAATCCGGAGGCCTAAACATGAAACTATAAATAGGTGACTCTTTAGGAGAGGATACTCAACAATTATAAAGTATTGAAAGAGTTTTTAGCTGTAAGTTTATTGATCAACTGTCAATTATAATGTAAAAATGGAGAAGCTTGTTTATGTTTTTTAGGGATTTGAAATAAGCTTCTAGGTTTTACTTAATTTTGAATTATTTTATACTATCATAATTTTTTTGCTCTTAAATACTGTATTTTGGGGGAAAAATTTAACATATACTTTATATTTTATAAATGAAATACTTATCCAACAATGTTTGTCCAAAAGATACAAGATAAATATGCAGAAAGAAGATAGTTTAAAATTTCTTAAAACCTTTCTCATGTGATATTAAAAGTTTACCCCTAAAACCAATGATAATATTTCAAAGTACTTTAGGTTTGGGCCCAAAAGTTGCATTAGCCACTGCCTTTTTCACTAAATCACTAAAGTTTAGAGTTTTTTTAATCTGAAGTAAAACATGTTACCCTTGTTTAGCTAATCGTTGTTTGAAAGGTGATTAGATTTAGTTTTAAATTGCTGTTTATTGAATACATCATATTCATTTTAAATTTTACAGATTTTAAAAATATTATTCTACTACAACTTATGTTTTATTAAGTATATGTTAATTAAATTAACTTCTCGAGTGGTTCCTGCTTTAAAAACTAAATAAATTTGTGTTTGGTGAGCATTTAGCTATGTTATATACTCTTAATAATTATTGTTTAAAGTTAATTTGAAGAGTAACTGACCAAATCTAAGACGCCATCAGTGGCTGGCGCGGTCTCCGATCAAAGGATACAAGGCGTATACATATATAGCTGTGGTGTGTCAGTTTGGTGAGGGATGACTTCCCTTGGCAAAGCTAACTTAGGGATTAGTAAGTCCCAGTTCTGACTCACTAAGATAACTAGTAGGACTCGCTTCCAACTGTAATTTACAGTCTATCTTCACTGTATATTTCTATCTAACGCTGTTTATAATTCCTACTATACCAAGTGTATTACATATTCCTCGAATAACATTACGTATATCTTTAAAACAATATTTATGTAAGTTAGTTATAAATTCGAGATTATTCAATATTAATAATGCGTTATCTTTGTAAAGTAAGACCAAATCTAGTGTAAGAGTTGTGTAAAAATAGCAATAGGACAACGGATTTTATACTTTCTTAAGGTTTTATTTTCCTATTTTTAAATAATGTATTCTCTAGCTATTAACTAGTAAACAATAGCTATATAAGTAGTTATATAATAGGTAAATCATTTCCACTCTTGGTGGCAGAGCTAAAGGCTTAAAATAGTACGGCTTTTAAATGTGCTGTTACAGATTGTTGAATGTTTCACATAGTTACAAATTTATGTTATTTTAAGACATATTTTTAAATCTCGGGAATAGTTACAAATAGATAATCGAGTGAGTTTATGTGAACAACAGTAATGTGTTTTTAGATGAAAAATTTAACGACAGTATTATCTGGTAATATGAGTCATTGTCATGATAAAAATCCACTAGGCCACATTGCTTGTTATCACATGAAGGACTCTGCTTGATATCTTCAACAATCCCTTTGTAAAGCCGTGGGTGTCACTTTGTTATGGAGGACAATAATCCAACTGGAGGATAATTATACAGAAAATTCTTCATGCAAGATACTCTTAATGTTATGTAAATGTTTGTTCTTGAATTTTCTTGTTCGACATTATTTTTATTGAGAATTGTTGTTGTATGCCACTCCTCAATTTAATGCGTGTAGCTGTACGTATATAGGTGGGCGGGTGGGTTTTGAATCTCATTCCATTATGAAAGACGTGGAATGAGTTATGTTTGTATGTCAAGGAGCTCATTCCAATATCCAAAACTGTGATAAGAGGATTAAATAATCAATGGCAATCCTTTTAAACAAATCAACGCACACGTTTTTTTTATTTTCAAACTTTGCAACTGAGAGGTTCATTGGAATAAGTTTGGCACCTTTCGCATTGCTTCAGTTTCGGTTCAAAATTGGATCCATGGTGAAAGTGGTTAAATCTCCTCACTGTTAGACCATAGTTCAACGTTTCTGTAAATATTTTTTAACTGAGGGTATCCCTGTGTGAGGTTATTCTTTCATATGTAATCGGCATTATACAAATCATTTTATACCCACTGAGTTATTTTAATCTTTGATATGTTTTCGGTCTCCAAAAAAATAGTTTACACTCCCTAAGTATCTTACACTCCTGAGAATCTTTGACATGTTCTCGGCATTCTACAAATTCTTTTATACTTCCAGAGTGACCACACAGTAGAGAGGAGTGAGTCTATCTCAGTAACCACATTCTAGGAATGTTTCGGTAATTACTTTGGTGTGCCTATATAACCAGCCATGGTTGTGACTTACTTGGTAAACTTCATAGGGATGTTGCCGTAACTTTGACCACACAGTAGAGAGGAGTGGTCTACCTCAGTAACCACATTCTAGTAATGCTTCGGTAATTACTTTGGTGTGCCTATATATCCAGTCTTTGTTGTGGGTTACTTGGTACACTTCATAGGGATGTTGCCAATACTACTGTACGTGTATGGGTGGGTGGGTGGGTCAATACCATTGTATGTGTATGAGTGGGTGGCTGGGTCAGTACCACTGTACTTGTATGGGTGAGTGGATAGCACAATACCACTGTACATGTATGGGTAGGTGAGTGGGTCAGTACCACTCTACGTGTACGTGTATGGGTGGGTGGCTGGGTCAGTACCCCTGTACGTATACGGGTGGGTGGCTGGGACATTACTACTGTTCGTGTATGGGTGGGTGGGTGGGTTTGACCACACAGTAAATATGAGTTGTCTACCTCAGTAACCACACTCTAGGAATGCTTTGGTAATTACTTTGGTGTGCCTATATATCCAGCCATGGTTGTGGGTTACTTGGTGCTCTTCGTAGGGATGTTGCCGTAACTTTTACCACACAGTAGAGAGGTGTGGTCTAACTCAGTAACCACATTCTAGGAATGCTTCGGTAATTACTTTGGTGTGCCTATATAGCCAGTCATGGTTGTGGGTTACTTGGTACACTTCGTAGGGATGTTGCCGTAACTTTGACCACACCGTAGAGAGGAGTGAGTCTACCTGAGTAACCACACTATAGTTTCTCTTTGCCTAGTATGATGTGTACTAAATTAGGAAACTATGTAATGTACTAAGTTATATACCGGCTTCAAGTAAATGTGTTTAATTTTCATATTTCGGATTATTTTACAATTTATTTCACCAAAGGAAATATCCTGCTAATATTTAATCATTCAAATATACAAACGAGTGTTTGTATTTTCTAATGTTATGTTCTAGTATTAAGATACGAGTACATTTCTCAAACATCCACATATTTACTATTATATATTATGTCTTAATTGTTCTTCTCTTCATTTCTTAATGATAGATATATTACAAAAATTACCAATTGTAATATATAGTGGTCTGAATGGAATATATCACAACACTCGCCCTAAAAACGTATGGTTTATATATATATTAAGAATTTGGTATATAGACTCTCCTGGAATTTCAGTCATTTGATCGGTTCATTATTTTAGTTTATTCACAACCTTCGGACGTGAAGCCAATCCGATATTCCACTCGACACTCATTGTTGGAATAGCTGCTTACCGTCAACGTACTTAGTAGGTCACTCGATAAAATCAGCGAGTCACTCCCTAAGTTCTTCAGAAGTTTTTTTCACAGAGCACCTAGACAAGCTAGATATATCTTCAGGTTTGAACGCGCAACTTTCTTCTTCCTTCTTTTTTGGCGTGTCTCCCTCTGCACCAACCCCCTAATCATTAGTCAAGATAAAATTTATTGAAATATGTACGTATTTGGTATTTGTAGTTGGGACTACTTACTCACCTTGCTGTACTTATACTGAGTCAGTTGGCTCATTATTTGAACGAGATCATTCATATTTGACAGCCATCATGTGTAGTCTGCTATTTTAAAACAACATTTTTAAAGTTTTTTGGTAATTCTGAGCAATTATCCGGTCAACTCCGATATTTCTCAAACTTAACGATGATATATGTAGAGTAGTAAATATCAATATTCAGACCGAAATAAGAGTCGGAAAAGGAAAATATATTGTGAAACCTACCTTAGTAGTCATCTGACTCGCTATCTGTATCAGCTTCACGAGTGATGTTAGGGTGTTCGTTTTCACCGTTATACAGATGGTCAATTGCTCTGAATAGATGATGCACTCTTTTTTTGTAATCAGAGTGCTTTCTTTTAAACATGGCCGATGCAACTCTGCTAAATGGCCGATAAAATGTTGTTTTCGGTTTCCGTATCGAGGCACGCTTCCCCGCACCTCCCTCCACAAACGTTCAATGAGTTGCGTATGTGCACCAGTCTCGGGGTCGACAAAGTTGTAGCTGTGATTAACTGTCAAATGGGTATATCCTTCAAACTGAAGACAGTTGTATATTTTCCAGCAATCACTAATGACGGTCGTGCCCGGGAGAATGTGCTCTTTTATTATCGGTAGCAACTCAGCGTGACCTCGTGTTGCTACGGGAATCAAAAAACATTTTTTAGATTCTCTTTCAAAACCTCCAAAAACCCATTCACCCTTTATGATTCTACCCCGATTGTATTTACGTTTTCCTATTTTCGCTTCGTCGATTTCGACAGTCTTGCCTGGTCCACCGATCACCTGAGATTCGTCACTACAAACCACAACGCACACTTCTCTTAAGTAGTTACTCCAGTCTACAACTGCATGGTCAGACAGCTCAAGTTCGTGTTTCAACACATCATGACGGGGAGGCTTTAGTAACGCCCAGCAAACGACAAAGCGGCAAATAGTTTGCTTTGATAAATTATGATTTTCAAACCACGTGTTCTTAAACTGAGACACTGATTTCTTGCACTGTTTTTTATTTTTTTCTTATGCTTATCTACTGTTGTAATGTAGTTGTAGCAATTAAAATTGTGTTTATTAATGTTTAATGACATAACACTACTACATGATGGGCATATTTTATCTCGTGGCAAAACACCATGATTATACAAAAATGTATCTAAACGATCGGAATCATCTGATAACACAGCAAAACTCAAAATAGTATTTTCACATTCAACACATAGAAACGGGTTCGCACTACTAGCACTAGCCGACATCACGCACAGAACTGACCTGCAGCAACAGCGTTCAGTCACTAGGCTCGGCTTGGACTTCGACCCCGTTATCGCTTATCGTTATCGCTTCCTGCCTTATCGCATTACGTTTGCGACGTCTAATTTTGCATTCTATTATTGTCTTTCCTTGTCTATAACATTATACGAAAGTTTGAGAAATATCGGAGTTGACCGGATAATTGCTCAGAATTACCGATATTTATGTTTTAAGGCTATAGCTTTAAAGATTTTCTAATTATCTTTTCAAAATAATTCTGTAAAATTAATGTTTATCATTGAATTTCTATTCATTTTTTAAAAAATATACAGTTTACAAAATTACCTAAATTTTGTATTACTTAAACTACTGTTATGGGTAGTTTAATAGAGTTCATTCTTGTACGTGACTTTGCATTACCCGAGTGAAAGATTTAGAAAGGGTTGAGCAATTTGCTAATGTCAATTTATATTTCTAGAGTTAAAAAGAAAAACACACGTGTAATATATTACAATAGTACGTGTTACAACGTTTACAGACTAACATCTGCCAGGTCAATCTAGACAATTGTTAGCTTCAGGACGTGGTTATATACGATAACAAATCGAAAATGATCAGTGATATTTTTATGATTTCAGCTTATTTTAGCCGCTTTCCACCATTTTGTTTCTTTTTAACAAAAACGTTGATTTTTTAAAAACCTCTTAAGATATTTTTATGAAACTTGGTAGATATCTTAATACTTTAGAGTCTTAATTTAACTTTAAACAAATGTTATGGAATTGAATAGTTGTACTTACCCACAGTTATTACTAGTGTTTGAAAATATTCTCGATTTTATACACCTAAAATAGATATCTCATCTAATAGGAATATTTGTGCCTGTAATTTTATTAGTTAGTGAGGCCCACAACCACAGGGGGTTTAGGTGGTGCAATCGGTGTTCGGTGAGTTTATTATTTTCCAATTTTATAATCAAAATTAGTTAATATACCTTCCCTTGAGATAGAAAAAAATACATAAAATAAAATCTTTTTAAACCACTTCATTACAACTTGTGGCCTTATGAAGTGGCGTATTTAGCTGATTTTAAATCAAGCATAAGTCGAAACCGTTCAAATTACAAGTTTAATTTTTATAACTACGTTTGTTTCACATACCAGAAGAGACCAAGATGTTTTTCATTAAAAAAAGTGTAAAAATATTTATAATTTTAAACGTTGAAAAGGTACCTTTAAAATTATAAATACTTTAAATTTTTAGAAAAATGGAAAACATCTTAATCCCTTCAGTTTTTTCACGTGCAATAAACGTAGTTATAAAAAAGTAAACTTGTTTTTTGAACTGTTTTGTCTTACGCTTGATTTAAAATCAGATATGTTTACCACTTAATAAGGCCACAAACTATAATGTAGTGATTATCAATTTTTTGTCTCGAGGGAAGGTACATTAACTAATTTTGATTATAAAATCGGAAAATAATTAACTCACCGAAAACCGATTGTACCACCTTAAACTGCCTTACATTTTCATGAGAATACACCAGCACTCCACAATGGACCACAAACCAGCTGATATTTTGAGACTAAAAATGTAACATTCGGTGGGAAATCTATTCGTCTATAACATCAACGATAGTATCAATAACATTTTTTCATACAGCGATTATTGTTTTAGTTTGTTCGTTTACCAGTGTGATTAAAGGTCATTTGGATTTTACTATTGTGGAACTAACAGATATTCATTTGATGTTTGGTATGTCAGATTTTAATCGTGCACTAGCTCGCCATTTATACTTGGAACATTTTCTAAACCAAAAGCTACCATGTGAAATGCATATGACATCTCAAAAAAAACGGTAGCTTTCAGATTCTACCTAGTGGTTGTGGCAGACCTAGAATAAGGATCACTTTGGAAATGGAAAATCGAGTCTTACAAACTGTCGAGGAAGATCCTTCAACAATTATAAGATGAATATCATTTTCCGAAGGGGTTGACCATATATCAGTTTGGAAAGTTTTGAAAGATCAGCAACAGTACCGTACCATGCCCAAAGAGTTCAAGCCCTTTTAGAACATGGCTACCATAATAGGCAATGTTTGTTTGAGATGTTAGGAGTTTAAATTGCTAGAAGCCCCCAATTTGTGTCTCCAATGCTTTTTACTGATGAAGCAGGTTTCAACCGACATGGTATTTTAAACTTTCATAACACCCACCAGTGGGCAGATGAAAACCCACAGGTAATTGTCGAGATCGAGATATCAGCATCATTTTTCATTAAATGTTTGGGCCAGTATTATTGTTAATAGTTTTATTGGCCCAGTATACTTACCACCAAGGCTGAGTGGAGTTAGCTATTTACACTTCCTTCAACATGAACTGGTCAATGTGATTGAAGAATTCATCAGTTAAAACATATGGTTTATGCACCTCCACATTTCAGTTATTACGTGAGTACATACTTAGACGAGCACTTCACAAACAAGTGGATCGGACGTGGTGGCCCTATAGCTTGGCCAGCGAGATAACCCGGTATGAACCAATAAAATTTTTCGTGTGGGGTCACTTAAAATCCATGGTCTACTCAACAGCTGTAGATAATGTATTGGAGAGAGTGAGACGGTCAGTGAGCCGGAGATAGTCCATTAGAGCAATGTGTTGTCGCTAATGATGGTCGCATCGAGCATTACTGTTATCCATTTTACTTTGTAATCTCTTATAAATTGTTTTGTATTATTTATTATAAAATTTGTTTGAAGCTAAATTGAGATAGTTGTTTAATTATTACTAAAGTAAACAGCTGACTTTATACAGTTTTTATTTCAATATTATTAAACTCTGCAACCTATTACATTTTCCTTATTAAAACTATATTAACCAGAACTCTTTTGTTTGTGTACAGATTTTAATAAAAAAAGGTATAATTTGATTTAACATAGAAATATCTAAAATGTTTGTATTTTACACTTTCTCTCTTAACTTACTCGTAAGTTTATTTAAAAAATAAAAAAGCAGCCACTTTGAAATTTGTAAACATTAATCACAATTATTTTGGAAAATTTGAGCTAATTAGAGTATTAAGACATCTACCAAGTTTAAAAATATCTTTTGTACTAAAGTTGTATTGAGGTTTTTGAAATATTAACGTTTTTGTAAAAAAAACACACACACAAAATGGTGGACTATGTCTAAAATAAGCTGAAATCACAAAAATGTCACAGAACATTTTCGATTTGTCAACATATGTATAACCACGTCCTGTATCTGGCGCTAAGCTTTTTTGTTACGCCCTGTAAGTAAAACTAGTTGTATAATAATCTAAAATATATTTATTTTGACAAATATATAATTTATTATCTATCTAACAGTAGACAAAATTAGCAAGGTCACAAAAGCAACAATGTTGGATTCAGAAACCACACAATGTGAGGATAAACGTGATTTTAATAACGAAGTTATCCATTGTTCCTTAATGAAACACTGTTTCCATTATGTTACTGGATTACATTATTCCCTTTCCTCATTCCTTGGTTGATATTAATGACAGTGATAAAAAATTACATTTCAAATCATATCCGTTCACGATCGTCATATCAATTACAACCAGAAAATAACAATTCATAATGACAAGTCTTTAAAGGAATAATTACGGAGATAGAAAAACTTTGCTTTTCAAGCAACTAAAATTTTACTAATCACTTTTTGAATATAAATATGGATTTATTAACAAAATCGTTATGTCTGTTCAATGTCCAAGGTAGTTGGCAAAAAGATATAGCATAAATAATACATGTCATGTAGGTTGTAATATATCATTGTTAAATTCAAAAACTTTTATACATCTGATTTATCCTCGAGTGGATGTCAAATACTTTCATAATAATTGACACATTACACCACAATACAAATTTTCCTGCCAAGCGTGTTCTCTCGGGCCACAAATGACATTCTCTTGTTGTAGGTTAAATCTTACATTTTAACGTCCTGTAGCTAAGCTTTTTTGTGACACCCTGTATAACTCTTGGGGCTCAATTTAATTTTAATTTGTCAAATCCAATTTTCGTAGCTTACTATTGATCTTATAGTAGTTTGAATTCATCTAAGCTTTGTCAATGATACAAAGTATTTAAATTTATTTTTTCACTTGTTTAGTTTAAGATCTAGTGAATGTCATGACTACCCGACAAAGTGGCTATGGTGGGTAGGAACTTCCCCATCTTGATATAGGCTAATTGAGATTATCCTTAGTCTCAGGATTGCTTCCGAATTTTAATATGCTACTCATCATCTGCAGTGAAAATATTGAGTAGTCTTTGAACATTCGCCAGAAGATGGAACTTGAGCCTATATAAAACTTTATATCAAAAGAGTCCTCCTTGTAATAGTACACAATCTAGTTTTATTTCAGAAAATACTGCCTAGAAGGAACGAAGAAACATCATTCTAACGGTTCATCTTGTGTTGCTAGCTGGCAGAATTGTAATGCATCAGACTTTTAACAGTACAATACAATCACGGTGCGAGAGTCCTTAGAGTTTTCCACTGAAATATTTTTGTTTTATAGTGAAGTTTCTGTATCCATTTTGAGTCAGTGACAGGTTGCAAGGCATTGAATATGAGTCTCATGCAGCGTTTTTTAAGATGTACGTAATTTATAAGGCGTTCATCTTGGAATCTTACGTAATTTCACACAGACATTGGAATCCAAATGATTATTTTTCAATTGTTTTTCTGTTTAATAATACATTTATGGATAATACTGGGTACAACTCCACATTTAGGACGATATAAAATGAATTTTACTAGTTATACGGAATACGGAATGAATATTTAGATTCACTTGTAATACCGCAAAGTGACAGTAACTAAACCCTTTATTGCTTCAATAATTTTGCTCAGTTATTAATTTCTTTATAAAAGAATAGAATACTGTTTTCATAAAAAACTCTTCGTACTCTTCGTAAGTGTAGTATTTCTCAAACAAAATATATAAATGGGAGAAGCTTATAAATGTTAGATTGTAGAGAGCTTGTATTAGGCTTCTACAGTAGTCTATATATTATGTAAATATTAGTAAGTACCATTAAAACCACAGATATAGTGTTATTAACATAGCTCACCAGTTCTTGAATACATACTTATCTTGCTAGTAATCATGTTACTAGGTAACAAAAAAAAATATATATATAAATAAATAATAAGTTGGCTCATCTAAGCAGGTGAGGAAAACTGTATCTTAATTGGGCATATCTCTCAACTAAAACACTTACGAAAACTTGTTTTTATTAAATAATATATTAAATGAATATCTCTGTTGCCAAATTTCAAAAAAAGCACAAGCTCAAACAAATAGGTACCAAATAACTTGTAATACTATCTATATTGTTTTATTAATTTTTTAGCAACTGTTAAGTCTAGAGATAAAATTATATTCTGTAAATTAAAAAAAAAAAATTTAAGTCCAACTTTAAAATTTACATTTGACAATATAACTTTGTATTTGAATGAAAGGGCTGTAAAATAATAATAATACATCTTTATTTGTGTTTGACTACAAAACGATTGTGATTGTTGAATACAAAACGTCATATTACGCTAAAAATTAAACTAGAAAATAAGAAATATGAAACTTGAAGTACAGGACATTCTCTCAATCACACATACATTTCCAATATTCATTCACACTATGGCAATTTCCGTCCCAGCTCCAAGTCGACATTCACTCTCCCAGTAAAGTTGTATTGGATGAACTCCCCCACCGAGTAAAAGGCTTTTTGAGTGAAGGAACTCTCCAGTCTTACTTTTAGTGCCTGGGGCACTGGAAAATTTTTCCTTGAGTCAGATAGGCTATTGCTAAACGTTGCACCCACCTGCAACAGTAAGCGCTCGTATACCACCGTTCTGTGCTGTCCCGTTCTGTAATTGTCCCTGCCTCTGGTTCCGTACGTATGTATGTCACTACCTCGCATAAAGTGACACTTAGTCATACATAGGACAGTAGTTTCAAGGATGTAGATACAGGGTAGTGTTAGTAATCTCAGTTCAATAAGGCTGGTTTACACGACTTCCAAGAATTCAGTTTTGTGATAACTCATACTGCTTTTTTATACAATCTGAAAATTCAGAAGAATTGAGCGCTTGAGCATCCACCCCATACTGCGATTCCATGGGTAATTAATTAGACCAAAGTAGGCTATAGAAAGAATTTGGGTTGGCAAAAAAATTACATTTTTTCAGAGCGTAAACGTCAGATGAAAGTTTGGCACATACATGGTTGATCCAAGGAACTTTGCTGACTCGATCTCCCGTAAGACTGCGTTGTCTGACATTACCACTCGACCATTTATTAAAACATCAGGTTTCAAACAGAATTGAAAATAATTGGTTTTTGAACTATTGGTATTTAAATTTAATTTTCTAAAATGTTTGCTGCAACTGTTCCAACCAAAGAAACACTTGCATTTCCAAAAGTTCAGCTCGGAGGTCTGTAATCCAAAAGTAAAGTTGCAAATTACTCCCAAGATAATAGTGTATGACAAAAGTAAATATCAACAAATACTATTTCCTTACGTTTGGTGGAATTGAATTTGAGGGTCTAGGGTCTAATAACATGGTATATATTATTGTCAAAAAACTTTTTTTTTCCAGGTACTGGATATAAATAGCAAATATTTGTTTTGCTACAAATACAGAGGAATGTAGAATTTACTTCATATAACTCTCTAACATATATTATTTATGCACTTTTATTGACCTCTGTGGTATGTTCACAAATAGTAAACACAAATTATAAGGAACACTGAAGAAAAACTCCGTGAAAGATTCAAATTCAAACTTTTTTATGTGTTAAAATACATTTGTTAATAGAAAATCCTCAGCGGTAACTGAATGGTACATACAGACTTTTTAATGTGCTCTTAAGCTTTATTATAATACTAACAAAATACTTTAAAAAACCTCTGTGTTTTTTAAATAATTGATAATATCGGTACACAACAACGTAATTATGATGAAATTGGTGATTTATTCATTTTAATCTGTGAAGTAATCTGAAACATTACCTCGAGCAAATCCTCTGTGATTATCTACATATTAATTAGTTCATTGTAATATGTGGATTATTCTTAACTTAATCGGATCATATTTAATGATTTCATTTGATATGTACATAGCTTTCATTTGTTAATTTGGCGTATTAAGGTTATCACAAAGTACTTGAATATTATTTTAAAGTAATAAACTACTTGTCCAATTGTCCTTAGTTATATTTTGTTTGGTAAAGACCTAACATTTAATTTATCAATATAAAAAAACAGTTCACCCCTTATAGATAGTTTACTAAAATCTAGCCACATTTAAAAGATACCACTCATATCCAGTGAACGTTAAAATGCATAGTATAAATTAAAGTGTAATGTCCTACAATGTTGGTTCTTGATTTATTGTAAGTTTCTTAAGACAAATCTGTTGATAAACAACATGATACTAATAATTTTAAAACCGAATCAGTCATATTTTTTCCCTTTTATGGTGAAATAAAACTTAAGCTCTTGCAATCTGCCTTTTAAACTGTAATTTGTTTAGATTGAAATATTATTACTTTGATATGATACTGTATTTAAATAAATATTACTTTCTACTTATGGATATGAATAAATACAAAACAACTGTTCAATGAAATGAAAGGATTTTATTAATGTTCAAAATGGCTGTCTCACAAACTTTACAATAATAATTAAAATTTAGGAATGTGATTTGATGTTACAATCTTTTGTATATGTACCTTCAGTTTGTTCAGATTAGGCTATGGGATAGCTTATTATACATTTCTAAATACAAAATCTCTGGGTAGAGTATCGTGCAGGCTTGACTTGATTGATGGTTCAAGTAGGCTGATTTATTTTGATTAAATTAAAATGTAGAAAATTGATTATTTAAATTAGAAAACAATACAATTTATAGAAATATTTGAATTAATGAAAATCAAAAAGAAGGATGAATATAATTTGGACTGAAAGTGGTCTTGAATGGTAGGTAGTTTGGTCCAGGATGAAGGTGAATTTTACTATGGACAGATCTCACCAACACAAAAAAAGTATTATGTTTTTACATTTCCTTTTACGAACCGAGTTGGTGTTTTGTTCAACTCAAGATAACATAAGAGCTGATAAACTGGGGACTGATCAGAATACACTGTTTCGCAACTACATAAAGAGCTTTTTAAGACCAATTTACTGCAGGTATCCATACTTTAACACTTTAATAAAATGTTGTTGCAGCCTTTGTAGTGCTGTATCATATAAAATATATGTTTGTACATAAATAACCTAGTCTGAAGTTTACTGTTAATTTTTAACCGTATAATGATTATTATTTACAAGATATGTATACGAGGTATAGTCAAACAGTTCCCGGAATTGGTTGAAATATGTTTACTGGACAAAGATAAAATCTTACACACCTATATTCCTTCAAAATATTCTTCTTCTACAACCTTCACTTTTGTACCTACGATCATACAGACGGTCAAACATTGTTGACACGTATTTTTTTAATTATATTTCAATACTTTTGTCGAATTTTTACTGACAGGTTTAGCACCTGAAAATCGATTTCCTTTTATTGTTGTTTTTACAATGTGAACAGTAAGAAATCGGTCGGCATGAGGTCAAGCGAATATGCAGGATGTCATAACGTGTAACGCGGTGCTTGACTGGGTAGTTACGTACTAACAAGAATCCATGTGCAGGGGTATCGTCATGCAGAAAAATCCAATTGTTTTCAGCTAAATTGTTTTGCTGTTTCCTCCTAATGGCATCTCGTAAGCGCCTAAGAACGTTTATGCAGATAAATTGACCTTATATGCGATATCATCAATTGTTATTCTTCAGTTTGCATGGACACTTTACGGAACTCACTCAATGTAATTATCTGTGGTTTCAATCGAAGTCATCTTCACGAAGGTCATCTTCATAAAGGTCGTGTTTATCCGACCTTTATGAAAAGGCTTGTGCCATTCGTAAAATTGGCTTTTCTTAATCACCTTAATTCCGTATGCTTGAATTGACATTTTTAGACTCCCAAAAGATGACTTTTGAAGTAAAATACCAAATTTAATATTTTTTAGTTGTTCATTAAATACATTTTCAAAACGCGACAATTTAAACACGCAAATACAAGAAAAGTGCTTGCCACGAAGGAACAATTGTGGCTGGGCGATACTCACGCTACCTTTATCCCTTCTCCAGGAGTAGTACTAACTGATAGACGATGAAATTCCTACTGGCAACCACGCTGTGTGTCTCTGGACATCGATACCGGGAACTTTGTGACTGTACCTCATATGCATATGTTGTATAATTTAAAATCGTTTCCAAACAAAAGAGAAAAAAAAAACTTGCTTTTGGAGTTAGAAATGCTTACCTTTAAATACTAATTAATACGTGATTTCCTATTGTAATAATCACTGGACTTTTCATATACATTACCAAATGCATATACACAGGATTATATTAATTATATTGATGAGTTTAGCCTTTAAACACAATACGATGTCACTGATGAGGAAGCTCCTGGTTGTGTCCTGCTGATTATAAACATTTGTAGTCATCTTAATTTTACAAACTGCTGATTGCTGCTAGTATTTAGAATATATTTTATAGTTACAAATATTTGGGACCAATAGCCACGTAAAATGCCATACACGATTCATCATGAACTTTTTCTCGAGTATCAATATCTCACTAAAAGTAGACTCTAAATTGAAGGATGGAGTAAAGAAATACGAGTTATTTTAAATATATTAGTAAATCAATTAAAAAATTAAGTTACAGTAAGACTGAATTATAGGACTGATACAGTCTTACTACGCTAATATTAATAAAATGTGAACTATTTATACACACACTTTCATGGATGTTAAGCAAGGCTTCCCTTTAAATTAGGCTAATATTTGTTCAAATTATCTAACTAGGCCCCTTCAACAAAATTTACTCATTATCTGTTGCGATTATTTTATTCAGTGTGATTATACAATGTATTAACTAGTTAATAGTAGGACAAATGACAAGAAAACAATATTAAAATACGATCACATACATAAGTGGATTTAAAACCAAACAAAGTAGGAAAAAGTATTTTAATCATTATAAAATAGGAAAACGTGAAGATTAATTCACTAAAAACGTATTAACAAAGAATGATGAGGATAGATCAGTATGCAGCCAATGGCACACAACCATCCAAAATGAAATAACTAATAATAATAGGTTTTAATAAGCGTAAATATTCATGTGTTATGGTAATATATAAATGGCTCTATCAGGAATTATACTGCAGCTACCAATTACTATTCGCAATAACTGATGAATACAATTAATAATTGACTACATCTGATATGCAATGTTCAGGTATTGAGATATTACCCTTGATGGCCAACTCTTTAGTATGGAGTAGCACGAATACAACATAAATGTATCATACGTAATGAAACATTATATTTTATCTGAGCGATAATACTTTTATAGTTATAATTGTTACGATTTTGTTCCAAAAAATAAAACTGTTGTTACAAGTTGAAAAAGAGGAACTATTATTTTTTACGCAATTCTTCTCATTCTTATGTTACAGTTATTGTTTATTCAGTGACAATATCACACGCTTAGTGTTATCCTTCAAATAATCTTAACTATCTTCAGTAGTTTTACCTAAAAGACATTTGACTATGTAACATATATTAATGATTTCAAAATTAATTAACAAGATTTTTATGTTGAAGATTGTTCATTTTGAAACCATTTTTAGTAGGTCTTCATACACCATACTATAAACCAGAGTGATTCTCTTTAATTATAAAATATCATTGGATTGTTCGTTCATATCATTTATTTTCATTTAGATTTTAAGTACTAAACACAAATACTTACTTCATTGGTTAATCTTTTCTTTGAATTTTATTGATTTATGTTGTAACCCCATGCTTACTGAAATGGTACTATTCGAGTATATAACATCATAAAGTAGTAAGTAAATCACATTTAACAATTCTTGATTTCAAAAATTCAGACATTAAAGCCCAACTAATTACATTATTTGACTCATATGAAATAAAAATATTACGAGCGCAACCTAACTTCCACACTGTGATGGCCGATACCTGGTTGGGTATTACAGCCGTTGTCCTTCACCATGGACAGACTCCTGCTCCAGGTCTATTGCCTATCTTCTACTGTACTTACAAACTTCAGCCTCCTACAGATCAGTGCCTATATGTTTAATACAGGAAAAATTTCAACTATCTATTATAAAGCAAATGATTTTGTAAGATTTTTAAATATGCACTAACAAATGAGCAGAATAAAGTTCTCTTGTCCCCCGATGCTAATACCATGTTAATTCGATTTAATAGCACCATCATAATCTCTTAGTATGACATGATGCCGCTGTGAATGTACCGGTGGTACAGCCTGGAACCAATAGATACTTCTCACAGCTACAGAGATTGACTCTGCCTCGTATGGGTCTCCGAGGCTGATGCACGTAGGAAAGTTCTGAGAACGGCAAGTAATGCTGTCAGGTTGACAAAATCACTCAGCTAGAGAGATTGACTCTACCTCGTATGGGTCTCCAAGACTGATGCACGTAGGAAAGTCCTGAGAACGACAAGTAATTCTGTCATGTTGACAACATCGCTCAGCTAGAGAGATTGACTCTACCTCGTATGGGTCTCCGAGGCTGATGCACGAAGGAAAGTTCTGAGAACGACAAGTAATGCTGTCAGGTTGACAACATCGCTCAGCTAGAGAGATTGACTCTACCTCGTATGGGTCTCCGAGGCTGATGCAAGTAAGAAAGTTCTGAGAACGACAAGTAATGCTGTCGGGACTGACAACCTTCCTATTACATTTATAATGGATACATCTCTCAGCAACAGAGATTGACTCTGCCTCGTATGGGTTACCAAGGCTGATGCACGTAGGAAAGTTCTGAGAACGACAAGTAATGCTGTCAGGTTAAAAACATCGCTCAGCTAGAGAGATTGACTCTACTTCGTATGGGTTTCCGAGGCTGATGCAAGTAGGAAAGTTCTGAGAACGACAAGTAATTCTATCGGGACTGACAACCTTCCTATTACATTTATAATGGATACATCTCTCAGCAACAGAGATTGACTCTGCCTCGTATGGGTTTCCGAGGCTGATGCACGCAGGAAAGTTCTGAGAACGACAAGTAATACTGTCAGGTTGACAACATCGCTCAGCTAGAGAGATTGACTCTACCTCATATGGGTCTCCGAGGCTGATGCACGTAGGAAAGTTCTGAGAACGACAAGTAATGCTGTTGGGACTGACAACCTTCCTATTACATTTATAATGGATACATCTCTCAGCAACAGAGATTGACTCTGCCTCGTATGGGTCTCCGAGGCTGATGCACGTAGGAAAGCTCTGAGAACGACAAGTAATGCTGTCGATACTGACAACCTTCCTATTACATTTATAATGGATACATCTCTCAGCAACAGAGATTGACTCTGCCTCGTATGGGTCTCCGAGGCTGATGCACGTAGGAAAACTCTGAGAACGACAAGTAATGCTGTCGATACTGACAACCTTCCTATTACATTTATAGTGGATACATCTCTCAGCAATAGAGATTGACTCTGCCTCGTATGGGTCTCCAAGGCTGATGCACGTAGGAAAGTTCTGAGAACGACAAGTAATGCTGTCGAGACTGACAAACTTCCTATTACATTTATAATGGATACATCTCTCAGCAACAGAGATTGACTCTGCCTCGTATGGGTCTCCGAGGCTGATGCACGTAGGAAAGTTCTGAGAACGACAAGTAATACTGTCGGGACTGACAACCTTCCTATTACATTTATAATGGATACATCTCTGAGCAACAGAGATTGACTCTACCTCGTTTGGGTCTCCGAGGCAGATGCACGTAGGAAAGTTCTGAGAACGACAAGTAATGCTGTCTAGACTGACAACCTTCTGCCTATCACTCTAATTAATCACTGTGTTTTTTTAATAGTAATCTTATATCCTCCTAATATGTTATGGAAACTGTTATTATTCACGTCACATCTCGTTTGATTTCATTATAAAATATTTCAAAATTAAGAAATTTTTACGGTTGTTTCCAATTGGAATGCCAGTATAAAAGCAAAAATTAAAGTTCCTCAAACTACATTAAATGTTAAAATGTGACTAAATTATCATATACTAACCTTTTAAGTATAGATTATATATATATATATATATATATATATATATATATTCTAAAACAAAAGTTATTAGTGGTATGTAGTTGGTGACCTACAGTAAGATATCTAAGATATATAATCCATTCCTCTTAGTCTATTCATGTTTGAGTTATAAGGAAAGCTTTAGACGATTTCATCCTAAATCACTAAAGGCTTCTTAAAACGTTTCTAAGGATCATTTCAAGCTCTCTTTTCTCTGTTAATATTATAAGGTCACTGTAAGTCTTTTGGATGTACTTACTATATCCCAAGGGTTATCTTACATTTAATTTATAAATAAAAATATTTACACTTAATATTTTCAGCTAATTGATACTAAGTATATATTTTTAATGAGAATTATTAAACTCAGGCATGATTAGCAAATAATTGTTCATTTACTATGTTTTGTAAAATATGTTTGAGATAATACAAGTGATTTGGTTATATGACATCATTTTTAATGGTCAGAGTAAGGTAATGGTTATGATTATTAATTTTTACGTCGTTACGTAGTGAAGATTAAAGGATTTTTTTATTACAACTAACTGTTGTGAGTAGCAAATATTGTAATGAAAATGTTAGTGTTTGCAATAAGTTCTTTTTGTAGAACCGAACATACATAATGATAAAATAAACATTTATAATCAACATATACGAGTGGAGGGTGTATATATATAGCTATAAGTTGAAAATAAATTACGAGTTCAAGATTACGATAAATGAAAATATTGTAAAAATCTCTTTCGGACAACTTTATGATAATTTAAATGTGTATCGATGAAAAGAACAGACAATACCTAGTAGACCAAGATTAGTAACATTATTGTTCAATATTTGGCACGTCTACAAAAAAGGGAAAGGCCTAACTATAAATCTTTCCAGAAAACAATCCTAAAACCAAATTTAAATTTCGAAACTAAATTATACAGTGCAAATTACTTAGTGCTAAGTTATTAAGCCAGCCGTTTCCCAACTGCCGAGTCACCGCCGGGAAGTCGAGAGACAGACATCGGTGGGATAACAATGCTGGTGTGTTTTATCTGTTGCGCGGTTCGTGATTATCATAAACACTGAATGATTACTAAAGGTATAATCTAGTGTAATGCAAGTTGATATTTCATTATTTGAGTTTAATTTTTTCGAGAAGAATGACATTTAAGGATCACATATTTAATTATAAATATATCCACATTTTTGCAAACACCAACTTATAGCTCACTGGAAGGGCACTTCACCTATAAAATATCACTTCAAGGGTTACGATACCATTATTATTATTGACCGAATTGGTAGTTTGTATTTATTATAAAGATAAACGGCTTCATGTCTCCTGTCATAAAGCCTGGGCTACCGTTCGAAACAACATATCTTATTTAATAATGACGAGCTAATCGCACCTACCAAGAGGTTGACCAATCGGTAATTGTTTGGTATGACAACACATGACTAATCATTTGTATGGTGCTACACTCCAACTACCGTTCGAAGCAACTTATCCTATTTAATAATGACGAGCTAATCTCACCTAACAAGAGGTTGACCAATCAGTAATTGTTTCGTATGAGATTTGGTATGACAACACATGACTAATCAATTGTATGGTGCTACACTCCAACTACCGTTCGAAACAACTTATCCTATTTAATAATGACGAGCTAATCTCACCTAACAAGAGGTTGACCAATCAGTAATTGTTTCGTATGAGATTTGGTATGACAACATATGACTAATCAATTGTATGGTGCTACACTCCAACTACCGTTCGAAACAACTTATCCTATTTAATAATGACGAGCTAATCTCACCTAACAAGAGGTTGACCAATCAGTAATTGTTTCGTATGAGATTTGGTATGACAACACATGACTAATCAATTGTATGGTGCTACAATCCAACTACCGTTCGAAGCAACTTATCCTATTTAATAATGACGAGCTAATCTCACCTAACAAGAGGTTGACCAATCAGTAATTGTTTCGTATGAGATTTGGTATGACAACACATGACTAATCAATTGTATGGTGCTACACTCCAACTACCGTTCGAAACAACTTATCCTATTTAATAATGACGAGCTAATCTCACCTAACAAGAGGTTGACCAATCAGTAATTGTTTCGTATGAGATTTGGTATGACAACACATGACTAATCAATTGTATGGTGCTACACTCCAACTACCGTTCGAAACAACTTATCCTATTTAATAATGACGAGCTAATCTCACCTAACAAGAGGTTGACCAATCAGTAATTGTTTCGTATGAGATTTGGTATGACAACACATGACTAATCAATTGTATGGTGCTACAATCCAACTACCGTTCGAAGCAACTTATCCTATTTAATAATGACGAGCTAATCTCACCTAACAAGAGGTTGACCAATCAGTAATTGTTTCGTATGAGATTTGGTATGACAACACATGACTAATCAATTGTATGGTGCTACACTCCAACTACCGTTCGAAACAACTTATCCTATTTAATAATGACGAGCTAATCTCACCTAACAAGAGGTTGACCAATCAGTAATTGTTTCGTATGAGATTTGGTATGACAACACATGACTAATCAATTGTATGGTGCTACACTCCAACTACCGTTCGAAACAACTTATCCTATTTAATAATGACGAGCTAATCTCACCTAACAAGAGGTTGACCAATCAGTAATTGTTTCGTATGAGATTTGGTATGACAACACATGACTAATCAATTGTATGGTGCTACACTCCAACTACCGTTCGAAACAACTTATCCTATTTAATAATGACGAGCTAATCTCACCTAACAAGAGGTTGACCAATCAGTAATTGTTTCGTATGAGATTTGGTATGACAACACATGACTAATCAATTGTATGGTGCTACACTCCAACTACCGTTCGAAGCAACTTATCCTATTTAATAATGACGAGCTAATCTCACCTAACAAGAGGTTGACCAATCAGTAATTGTTTCGTATGAGATTTGGTATGACAACACATGACTAATCAATTGTATGGTGCTACACTCCAACTCTAAACTTGGAGTTAAAACTCAACTTAGTAAACACTATAAGATTTGTTTATCGATGTGAATTTTTCTTATGTGAGTGTGTAAATTATTTTAGCAGTATATCTCTTCGTTTTTTTACATTTGATTTTTACTACTATATTTACTCATATGTATGTCTGACTGTTAGATTTGATTGGATATTGGTTTTATTAATTTTTATCTTTAAGCTATAAACTAAACGGAACCAAATTTAACTGTTCTTTAACCTGAAAATAGCTTTTATTAGGCCTCTATCACATTACACGATTTCATTCGTACGAAATAATTTGACAGAAAATAACTTCTAGTTGACTGAAGGAGGATATGGGACCTTTCACATCGGACGATCCCACACAGACACGATTTTTTCCGTGTAGCAGTAGTCCACTGCCACTAGAGCTCGACAGTATCGTATTGCCGGTTGGGCTCAGTGGCCCACAGGATAAAATGGGCGCTTGCATATTACAGGTTCCTTCGTACAGACGATGACGTAGTTTTTACCAGTCGAGCTTCGCGTGGCTATATACAGTGGTTTTTCTTTTGGGATTTTGTTCAAAAGATGGATAGCATCAAAAATTATATTTTGATTAATATTCTCATTGACCATAAAACATTTCATTCTTATGATGCAAACCAAATAAATCAGCAAAACTTAATGTTCTTCCAATTTTAAAAATGTGTGATTTTATTTCAATTTCAATAATTTGATCCACATGATATTATAATAAAAATACTATCAACAATTTGAAATGATTTATCATTACTGGATCCTTATTAAGTGTTCATTAATAATAATAGTTTACTGTGTGTATTCAAACATGACATCTCACCAGAGAAGGAATATTTGTTTTAAAACAGTTAAAATATGTATATAGCATGTAATATACAGTATTAATAATAAATATTACATTCATTTGGTTGACATTTTAACAGCGCATGTCAAATATGTTGTACAAGGATATGAAGATTAACATTAATAATACTGTAAGATAATTTTTGTTACATGTTTTATGGCTTTCAACCAAGATATCAAAGAACTGTACTAATAAATAAATAATAACAATACAAAGATCAAAAAAATGGTTTCACTCCTCAACTAATCATAATAACTAAATAAATAATAGATAATTTGTTAATATGATTCTATTCATATTAAAAAAAACCACAAATCCCAGAAAGCTGCAAAAATATCAAAATGTTTGACAATATAGTACTTTGAATTTATTTCATGAAATGTATTTCAAGGAATAGTCCCTATAACATTAAGTTTTTAAAATTATTATCAAGTTATAATTATTGTATTAAAATCAAAAGTATAAATACTCCACGATGTACAGTATGTGTAATTTATATAAAAATATATATTTTGCGACGATCATAAAAAACCACAATGGGATTATTTGTTTGCAGTCAATATTAACAAATTCAAACAACTACTTAAGTCACAACTTGACTTAAGTACTGCACCGGACTTACCGAGGGTTCACCAGTTCCCTCACCCTTTTGGAAAAAATCTTGTAATTTGAAAAACAACCAACAATGGAAAAAACTTGAACGAAAATATTTTCTACGAACGAAATCGTGTAGCGTAAAAAAGGCCTTAGAGTAACCACGTATCCCGAGAGGGCTAAGAGGTACATAGCACTAAAAAAATTATATATAGTTTTGCGACACCTATAATTGGATCAATAGTTCTGTTAGGGGCACAGTTTCATAATGTTCTACAAGCACCTTCATACATGTTTGTTTTAGGTATGCTTTTAGTTCTGTTAAATGCATTTATTATTTTTGCATCAATGCATATTAAATGCATTAATGCAATTTATTATTTTGAATAATTATTTTTACATTTAGTAAGCATGTATATCTTATTTTAGTTTAATATAGGCCTACCTCACTTTATGATATATTTTTATTTTTTTTATTTATTTGTGATTTTGTTTTTTTTAAATTTATATTTGTTGAATTTTAAGCTGTGGAAGCGAGCACATTAATATATAAGGTGTTATAATATTATGCATAATTAATTGAACCTACAAGAAATATATTGTTATTATTATTATTATTATTTTTTTATTATTATTATCGTTCCTTAAATATAAATACAGTAGTAGTTGAATCTTCCCATTTATGACTCGACAAAGTGATCTGTGATGTAAATTTATAAACGGCTATGAGACAGGTTTCCTTTTCACGTTCTTTACTACATAGTTAGTATATCTTCTAGTAGGGTATAAAACTGTATATACATCATGGAGGGTTCTTGGTACATATGCCACCACAGTTCACACACTTTCCAAATTCGAAACTGATAGATATGGAAAAGTACATTTCATATTACTTTTTTATATCGAACATTTTTTATTCTGACTATATCAAGCATGTTTCTAGCGTTGTACTTTATCTTACTACTTCCCCTTTGTATACAGAGGGTCAAGGGTTTAAATCCTGAGGCTTAAAACTTGCTTGAGATATTTGGACCGCTGTCCCTTAAAAACGCGTGTGTACAAACTGGCGTAAATAGGGTAAGAAATTGTATAGGATAATTAGATGCAACATGTCTAGTGACGTTGAGAGAATATTATTGTACACAAATAGTTTGATGCTAATATATATATATATATATATATATATATATATATATATATATATATATATATATATACTGTTCAGTAAAATAAAATGTAGTATAGTTGGTTTGATGAGAATTAGATTAATACTAGCCTTTGCACTGCTCCCACAAGTGAGAAATAGATAAGGCCTCTATGGATGATACTAAAAAATTCAAGATGTAATATGAACTCTGAGCATAGATTTACTTGTTAGAGTCAATGGATCTATTTTATAAAAATACTTGCACGACTATTAATAAAATCCCACTTACGAGTTTTAATTACTAATTGTCTTAAAAATAAAATAATGTCTAGGATATAGGATACAATAATTGGTATGTTTAAAAGATAAAAAGTGTTAATTTATATAGTCATATAAAAACTGTTCCCATTATAGTCTCCAACTCACACTAATAAAAACAATACACGTTTATAGAACAAAACCTACATTCACCATTGTTTAAAATGGACATTTTGTTAATTATTCATTCATGCCTCATAATACACGTCCAAAATAATTATACAATGACACCATAGCAACGATTAATTATGGCTTGCCCAATTTATTAATTTAGGCTCTTTTTTACAATAATATATAAAAGTGCATATAAAAGCTTACCAAAATAAAATTGATAAAACATATTGTTAGATTATTTTTATAAGATTTGATTGATCCATTTTTAATTAAGTAGTTTTACTGAGAGATAATTTGAACTAAATATTTGGGATGTTATATTTTTTCATTCAAGTTTCATAAATAATGTTTGCTTGCAAAAATATAAATTAATTAAAAAAAACTATTATGACAATAATGTATTCTACTATCACATTCATAGGCCGTGAAATAAATAAGGTCTCTATGGATGATAATATAAAATTCAAGATATAATATGAACTCTGAGCATAGATTTACTTGTTAGAGTCAATGGATCTATTTTATAAAAATACTTGCACGACTATTAATAAAATCCCACTTACGACCTTTAATTACTGATTATCTTAAAAATAAAATAATGTCTAGTATACTTTAAAAAGGAGAATTACATTAAATATATAACAACTAAAAATATTTTTGAAAGTGATTAAGAACATTATTTGTGTTGTTATATTTCATTGGTTGGTCAATATTCCCCATTTGATATAAGCATTTCTAAAAGCCATAAGCTACAATTCCATATAACAGAATTCAAAACCTACAGCGTCAGGAAACATTAATACCTATATCATACATGGACAATTAATTATGTGATATAAGAATGTTATATTGAACCTCCAGGTTCCAATATAGGGTCCAATATACTATATAAAGGATAATAAGTTGGGGCTATTGATATCAGCGTTGTGAGTATTGTATTTGTTTTACGTTTAGTAAAACTAGGACTAGGCCTTCTGTCTAGTACTATGAATTAGCATATTAGTATAATAAACAACATTTTTAAATTACTGTTGTGGTTATACAAGGTCCTAAATAAATAAGGCGATTCCACTTCTGGCTATTACTTGTTTACCAGAATGTCTAAACTGTGTACACGTTTGTGTTACAATTATCATTAACGTGTACACAACAATTAATGATGAGTGTAGACTTTTTTGTACACGTTCTAAATCATTAAATAACACACTGTAAAGTAGTTACATATTTAAATTATTACTGGGACACTATTTTGACACTTAAATTTAACACTAATATTTACAACAATTTATATTACTTTAGTAGAAGCGTAAATTTTGATATTTTATGCTTAAAAATATAAATAATTAAAAGTTATTTGTGGAATACTGGTCACAAGGAGCATGTGTCATGTTGTTTGTTGTGCTAGATTCGTAGCAATATTTTTATTTACTTCATTAAATAAAAATAACAAATACATGTTTAAGCAGAAAACAGTCAAGTATTAAATTGTCATTAATTAAGTTAAACTCACCCTTGAAACAAATTAATGTTTCTATCATACATAGTGATGATTCTATTATGTATTCTATCATACATGCTTTTTAAATACAAGCAGTGTATTTAACTTTAAGATTAAAGTAATTTAAGAATCAGAAAATTAAAATAAATTTCTTACATTTATGAAATTAAAACAACGTTAACATCATTTGGTAATTAAATATTACATCTGTGAACAAATATCTAACTCCCTTGATCATTTCAGTGAAAGCCTAAAACTGACTTTGAGTCACCTAACCTTTGGGTCCCTTGAGTTAAGTAGAGTATCACAGTTGTTTACAAACCGTTACGGATACACGACTTGTCAAAGCTGTTTGACGTGTGTGTCTGTGCGAATAGAATTTATACAAAACATAGTAAATGTACCTCAATATACATCTGTATGGTTTTTTTTATGTCTGAATGTTTTAACTAATATTTTAGTTAGTAATTTAAACATATATTCATAAATTTGAACGTAATATAATAATTGTAATTTAAATACTTGGCTAAAAGTAGTTTTACATAAATAATAATTATCATATTATTGAAATACTAAATTGCGAATACATGACGTTCACATAATATTGAATACATGACGTTCACATAATATTGAATACATGACGTTCACATAATATTGAATACAAGACGTTCACATAATATTGAATACATGACGTTCAAATAAAGTTGAATACAAGACGTCTCATAATGTTGAATACATGAAGTTCACATAATATTGAATACAAGACGTTCACATAATATTAAATACATGAAGTTCACATAATATTGAATACAAGACGTTCACATAATATTAAATACATGACGTTCAATTGAATACATGATGTTCACATAATGTTGAATACAAGGTACTTACATATAACTACGTGCTTAATAGGTATATATGAGAAGTTAAGAAATAATGCTGTGAGATCGTATTCCATCTCTATACATATTCAAAAGACCCTCGGATCATCTCCTTGGTAATGCAGTGAGACGTAAAGTCTGAGACCATCTCACTGAGGTTTCCGGTTAGCACCTCGTTAGGATTACCATACTATCCCAGTTTCTGCAAGTACTAGTGCTGGTCAATATTTTATACTGAGTCCTAAAAAGTTTTGTCAACTTATATTCTTCTTTATCTCGGACTTATACCTTTGTTTTATTTCTAGGTCAAAGCAACTATTGGATACAAATTATAAAATAATTTGTGTGTTCTAATACATTAGGACACTACAGAGTGTTTTTATTATATGTGCAAAAGTTATGATAATTAGCAGTATAAAAGAACAATATAAAGTATTAGTAGTGTAAATATTAGTAGATTTTAGTTATTATTTATATATGTGTATAATGATTATTTTAATAATCCAGCAGACCATAAATTACTCAAAAAGACAATTACTCTTATGATATTATTTGAAAATAGCTGAGGGATCAACTGTGATTGTCGTAGTTAGTATAGATTGATTCAACAATAAATGGCCCGAGAAATTTTTCATTATTATTAATATTCATTTTATATCATTAAGATACCGACCTGTAGATTAACGAGGGAAGTGGTCAACTGTTCCTTAGAAAGAGCCATATATAAATTTATCGATAGTGATTGCATAAATGTTACCTACATGTTTTCGTAGAATCCAAACCACACAGTATCGGTCTGATATCAGCTATCCTTATTCTCAGTTTTTTCCCTACACAACATCCGAGTCTTAACTACCACTGTACCGGGTCTTTGACCGGTACATTTCGTTTTTTTCTTAACCTCAGGCACAGTGAGAGCCGTTGTCTCAGCCTGCGGCCTCGACACGTTGGGCGAAAGCGCGAAAGTAGGCCGCTGACCCAAACCCGTAGGAGTCGTGGAACCGGAGAGGGCCTGAAAAATCTCATCAGGATCCACGCCCTATCTGTCGGTTCCAACCCCGGTGCCCGGTTGACCATACGTAAGCGGGCAAGCAAATGCCCCAAACGTGCAAGACGGCAGGCCCGGTCACGATCTACTGGAGTTTCCAACTGCAGATCTTCCAAAACCCCTTCCCAATCTTCCACCTTACGTTTACAAACTAACAACTCATCACCAACCTCCAGTAGATTAGACCAATCCACCACCGTACCCGTGGACAACTGCTCCCGCAGCAACCTCCGGAGATTCAAAACATCACCCTCCGGAGTCACACCACGCGCCCTCAACTCGAAAATCAACTCCTCCTTCACCAGGAGGGCAACATTCTGCAGATAGGCCATCGAGAACGCAACAAATCGCAACAATACACAAAAAACGACAACTCCAGGGTCCAAGACGAACAAAACCCTCAGCCTACCGAGCCACTGCCGACCACTCCAATCCACCCATGAAACCCATTCAAAACAGTAACCAAGCGGATTGCCTAAAGTTTTTATTTATTTTATTTTTTTTTTAGTACAAGTTAAATTATTTATTTTGTTTTTTAATTGTTTTTTGTTTTTAAATAATTATTTATTTGTTTCTTTTTTTCTCTCTTTTTTAACAAATCATCAAAACTCTAGGTCGGCCAACACTGACCTACTAACAGGCAAACACCCACCGTCAACCACCAAGAAAGCGCCAAACTATTTTTTTTATTTATTTTTTTTTTAGGCAACCACGCTCTGCTACCAATTGAGACCCATCCCCCCCACCAAAGCTGGAAAGCGTGCCAACTGGGGGATGGCTCAAAACAAGTCAAGCGATGGGATCACGGGTGGCAGTTGGAGGGTCCAAAATAAAACTCGGCAGCTGAGCAAAACTAATTTTATTACCAAGAAAGCAAATATTAATTAATCCAAAAACGGCAGAAGGCCCCAATATTAATTTCACTTCCATTTTTTTTCTTTAGTTTATTATTATTTTTTTTTATATATATAAACAGCAAAACCCCCAGCTCAGCCGCCGGGAAAAAAAACATGGAACGCACTGACCTGAGGACTGAAGACTTCTACCCAAAGATGTAGGGAGGGCAGAGAGGGCACAGCTCGCTCAATCACATGGTCCTCAGGCCAGGCTCGCAGTGTGGTAGGTGGAACTTTGCCCGGACGACAGGCTGAGGGTGAAACGTCCTACTCAAGGACCCTGGACTGCAAGGCAACACCACAGCACATTAAAAACAGTCCAGCCACAACAACAAAAATACTACACATAACAACTAATACAGGAAATGGCAAAACAACACAAGAACAGACCAAATTGTACATGATTGGAGCACACTAGAAAATAAAAGATCCATTTTTTTTAGGCTAAGAATAATTATGTTGGAAAATCATATTTAAAACAAATTACAACTTAACAAATTACCAAAGAATTAATTACGTATACGGAACTAGAAATGACAAACTGAAAACTAGGCTATGGAAACAGGAGCAATATGTTATAACATGAAAATCAAACTAAACAGATAGGCTAGGTTATTGTCAATTAACAGAAAGATGGTAAATCGGTAACTCCAACTGAAAAAGGCTCAACAAAACATTATACAGAACTACTATTAAATATAAAACCAGATATAATAAAGCAATTAATGTTAAAAAGGTAACATTGAGCACATGGCTCGAACCTAGGTTAACACATCTAGACAAAGAATATAAATGAGACAAAACCCTGAAAACACAAGTAAGCCCGTTGAATATTATTTAAACAAAAGTATTTTCATCAAAAGGGTGATTAGATATTAGAAATTACAAAAGAACACTTACGTTTTAGAGTCTCTAGCCGATCATGGTAACCTCAGCAGGCAGAGCCAAAGACAAAATGACGGCCAACCTGACAGACAAAGGCTGGAACACGGAACGACCGAGTCCTAGCCAACGGCCACCACGGAAAAGCGATTCGCCGGGCGCGAGCGGTCTCAGGCAGCCCGGCAGACAACGACGAAAAAAAACGAAATGTACCGGTCAAAGACCCGGTACACCACACAACACGGAGACCCTACACTTCTATAGTGGTGTCCACATTGATGGCTACCATGTCAGTGTTAAGAGGACCGAGCGTAGAACCTATCGCCTATCTCCACAACACTTTGTCTCCAAGTAGCTGGGTTACAGCACTGCACCACTAGTGCCTACAATCTACATAACACTTTTTACCCAAGTAGCTGGGTTACAGAGCTGCACCATTAGTGCCTACAATCTCCACAACACTTTGTCCCAAGTAGCTGGGTTACAGCACTGCACCACCAGTGCCTACAATCTCCACAACACTTTGTCCCCAAGTAGCTGGGTTACAGTACTGCGGCACTAGTGCTTCAGATTTTTTTCTATTATTGCTCCAAAGAGATTCAAAAGTTTTTATTAAAGCTCCTCAAAAACTTGTATATCAGGCAATCAAACTCAGTCAAGCAACGAATTGTTTTAAGAAAAAAATAATAATAATGTTAATAATAACGAGCCTACAAAAAACACCGATATACCTCAATTTTACTTTGTTAAATAATATAACCCAATTATAATAATCTATGCAGTCTTGGATGTTTCGTCCAAGAAACTCTCCAGATATTCTTAAGTGTGGATCAGGTATTGGTCTGACATCGGTCCCTTGGTCCCTTACTGACCGGTCAAATTATACTTTCTAACTAAGCATATTACTTGTTGATATAATCACAACAAGTGAACGTCACACAGCATAAATATGTTAAAATATAAGTAAAACTGTACAAATGCTATGGTGATAGATTTCAGCAAACCACATCTACCAAACTCAAATCAAAGGAATGTTATTGTTTTATTAATAACTACTCAACAATAACAACTCATAAAATATATTACATGAATTCATGATGAACAACTATAAATAAACATGCCCAAATCAACACAATTTGCCAATAATTTGCATTGGTGTAACATTTCGCAAATTACATAATATTCTTTTGAATAGTCAACGCAATACATTGTTTAGACAATGCGCCATATTTATGCGCAAAAATGAAATTAATTATGTGAAAATATGTTTCTGTTTGAAGCACACATTTCGTAATTATATAGGCCTAGCCTCTGCTGTGTGATGTTCAGTCAAAACCCTATAACCAGATAGATACTTATATATGTATAAAATGCAACGTGTCCAGTTCACCTGACCACGAATTAAATTAACATTATAACGTAAACTAAGAAGACACAACGTTATTGAGTATCGGTGAATATTTCACCCCGCCCGAGAAACTTGGATACTTAGTGATGTTTTAGAAGCCCGCCTTACAATAAAGCTGATTACTTGGGAGCTAGCAATACATTATGCGTCCAATATTTCTGTTCCTTAGGACTTATGATTTAAATTACTTCCATACACTTCCGGTCTCAAAATCTGAAACTAATGAGCATTAATAAATAAGAATTAGTAAAAACGATTTTCCTTCTCTTTAATGATTTCTTGGCTATATTTTCTGATTAATAAGCTGTAAGAACCGTAAAACTAAATAACTGTACGTACTTTTTGCAACTTTAAAATGGACCTATACATATTTTTTAAAAGAAACATATTTTTTTAATTTAAAAAATGCGATTTATATAGGTACCAATGACGTTGGACATTATTAAATGCTGAAAATTCTGTTTTCTGTTCTAACTATGTTTTCATGGTATCACCAGTACTGTCCTGCTTTGCATATATGAGGTACATAACTTAGTCGATTGAGGTGAGGAGACTCTCCCAAAACTTTACAAGCTCCATAGGAAACGGTTCAGTTAATTATAATAAGTTATATTAATATAGAACATATTATTTGCATTAGCATATAAGACTTTTACTATAGATAAAGGCAACGTTGAATGTTTGCAAGAAAAATGAACTTTATGGAATATAAATTGATTTCTTTCAGGTTTAACCAAGAGTCTGTAAAATTAATTTGTTTGTGACAAATTAAGTATTGTACCTTACTTCTTACAAAAGTGTGGTAAAGTATTGTTAAAGTAATAATTTTTGATAATTAATTTTTAAATAATCACATGTGCATGTTGTGCATTTGAAAATAGATATAATATAAATGTATAATAACGTAGTATGTTTTGATTAAATTTAAGATATATTGAACTAAACAAATCGTAGTATTGTACTCCGGCTATTAATTATCCTCGGGGTTCAACTTTGTATCATAAAACTGTTTGGTCTTTAAAGATAAAGTATAAAACATCGTAATTCATCACAGCCACACATGAATGTTTTGTCTTTTTTAGTTCTTACATTGATGAGTAGAAACTATAATAATATGAAGATTAATCACCGTTGTGTGGTGTTTTAATCAGGACATGCCTTTGTTGTTTTACTGTGAATATTATTATTTTCCTTTTCATTAAGAAAGGAATTTAAATAGTATATCAATTTTTTTACAAAAACTAACAAATATAATTTATAAAAATGTTTCAGTTAGTTATCTACTACCAAGCTGTTAACTTTATACATAAACATCAAATGGTACTCAAACAATTAAAAATAATTCCAAACCAAGGTAAAAAACTTTAACCTATCAATATTTCAATAATTGTAAATTTTATCATATGTTGTATGACCTTTTAGAACATTTAGGTAAATCCGTATCAGTTAGGTAAATCTGTTGCGGTGACCCTAAGCACAAAAAATGTCAATGAAAGCACTCAGGGTTCTCTACTACAAACATGTTTATCCTCCGTGAAATTGTTAACCTCAGGTGGATTTGGGCTTTCTAAAGCATATTTCCCTGCCACATTGCAAACAAGTGTGATAAACCATTCTCACCACAGCATTAAGTCTTATATATTAATTCAAAAAATGCAATATTTTATAAATTATTTGGGATGGTAAATAAATAACATTTTAGTACATCTTGTTTAGTATAAGAATAGCTTTTTTGTAAAATTTCTCCTTACGATTATGAATAAAAATATAAGTATGCATATGCAAATTAAATAAGTTATCGTTCATTATTTAATCAACATTGAATAAGGTTTACAGATTTGTTAAGTTTGTTTGATAATAATTTTGTATCCTATAGTTTTAGTCTAACATTTCAAATTACACAATTAAATGTTAAAACTAAGACCTAGGCATTAAATTCTGTTAGAAAATGTTACATAACACTAAACTAAGAGTTTTAAAGAGAAAATCTAATTACTTCCATCGTTTTTAAGTACTAAGACCCATTTTAACAACATGAACTCTGCACTGTCAGATCTCATCACGTGTAATGTGAAACAACTGGAGACTGTGAAACATAAATCCGTAGACGTTAACTAATAATAAAAATTAAATGGCGTATCTAAGCACTATTTTTTTCTAATGCAATAATGATTTATTGCTCTTTAAAATTAGCCGTCTTCTTAAGAATAAATTAGTATTCAGTTGATCACTTTCCCTGTCTTTTCCAAAGAGCTTGTTATTAAGAGATACTTGAAGAATTAATAGGGCATACAATATGACGCACGAACATCACATCTAAGGAGATCCATTGAAGTTTAGAAATAAATACCAAGCAATGTTGCGTAGTGCTGCAGCCCAGATACTTAGGGGCAAAGTGTTATAGAAATTGTAGATGATATACTTAGTTCTTTTAAAACAAATACGTCATGCTTAATGGTTGCCATCAACTTGGGCACTAAAAGAAAAGTTTGGGCTGCGGAAAAGAAATGGTTGTAAAGATTCGGAATAGAAAAAGTGGTGATTATTGATTATCAGGCTTGTCAGTTTGCTGATAATCAGTCCAGCAAATAAATATGCAATTCAAATTCTACACTTAAAATTGAAGATCCATGGTTGCCCTGATTACTGTGCTATTAATAACTGATAATTGTCTATTTTCAGGGTAAACTTCACCTATATCAGTAACAATGACTACACTCGTTCTTATAAACTAATCACACTCATATGCCACCAATATTCTCCCTTATCTTTACTTTATGCGTCTCATCAATAAATAATCGTTCTTTCCCGTTTATATTTGTTAATTAAAATTCCTTATTTATAAATAAATAAATATGCCTTGCGTCAAAACACGAGATTTTGATAAATAATTTATACCAGATATGTATTATAGCGTAATTTTGTCGGCATAAATCTGTCAGTATTCTGGCTGTTTCTCAAGAGGGTAAATACTTTCTATATATTTATTCGCAGTGAAGTGGACTTTAACTAAGTTGGGAAATTGCCTTAGTCATCATGGGGCCACAGTCAGGTCGTACAAACTTTGTCAACTAGATAAACAGTCAATAAATTAATTTTATTAATAAATAAATGCTGTTTATTACGACAATTTATAGGTGGAAATTATACATAGGTATGCGTACTTTATCTTTTATAGTTTTTAAGCTCTTTCATTTATCCAAACATAATTTTCAACGCTTTTCTGTAATTTTTATTGTTGAAAAAAAAAATTTAAGTTAGCGTACTTCGACAAAAAGCTGCATACATTTGTTGTAAGACAGTAACGCTATTGTTTCACCTAGTCCATTGTGATGTTTTAAGACAAAGGTAATATTGTTCAGTTTGTATGAATTAGGGGCAGCTTTACCTTCGAAATGTTCTCCGGGGAACAATATCCGTTCTACCAAGACAATAAATTATTAAAACTGACTGAATTACACCATTTTAGAGGACTATTCAAATCAGTTACGTTAGTGGGCTAATTTTTCCTGAACCCACCACGTAACAATGAATATTAAAAAAATTACATATTTATTATATGAGTGCCATATGTAGACGCCAATCGTTATTATTAGTTTTTTACGTGTTTCTACACTATATTAAGTTCCACGTAAATACATAAATTTGATTAAAAACCTTATGATGGGTGTATCATAGTAGGATTATGATTATTTAAATTTTATGCATAATGTTTCGTAACAAGTGTTTAAAAGAATACATTTTATGAGAATGATTCGAGTGCAAAGGTTTACAAACATGGGTTCTGTTGTATAAGTTCCTTAGACAAAAGCAAGTTCAAAAGTATGTTTTCCACCAGAGGGCCCATGTATTTGGATGTATACAGTTTGGAAGGAAAGTCAATTAAAAGTGCCCAGTACCGGATATAATGATTTTATATTGTTAATTATAGAAGGCAACGTTTGGCACAAAAAAAAATAAATATACAATAAAATTTGTTCGTCTTTCTTGTTCATAGTTATCAACGAGGCTTACAAAATCGTTCAGTTCAATAATATTCTTTAACATTTCTTATCAAAAATCGTGTACTTATAATTTTACACACTTTTAATAAAGCACTTTTTTACGCGTACTTTTAATAAAGCACAACAACCACAATATAATTTCAATCTCCACCATAAACAGAACTTTTCAAAACAAAACAACTGTACTTACTTTTCTGAAAATCATTTATTTATAAATAGCATCAGATTGTTCAACATGATCCCATCCTCACTAAAATATAGCATTACAGAAAGTTGCATCAGAATCAAATTAAACATATCACAAAAGGAGGCATTTTATAATGTAACAGAATTTGTAAATTATAGGTATTAATGTATGTATAAATTTACTATGTACCCCAATTTACTATGTACTAATGTACTTACTAAAATGTATTTTATGGCAGTAAAGATTTTATTATGAAAATAAAAATGCCACTGGCGTAAAAATGCCACTACAGAAAGACCTAGCGAAGTATTTCTCAACTGTACACAACCAATTTAAAAATTGCGGAAGATGTTTTATATCGATAAACACACAGAATCACCTCCACCTACAAAACCTAAACACACATACAAAAGCTAAAAGATACCAAAACGATGGGATAAGATGAAATTGTAGCTGAATTATTGAAGAGTATAGAAACAAAATGACTACAAGAAATCATTCCAAACAAACAAACCATTTGGACAGCAGAAAATATACCAAATTACTGGAAAACAGCAATCAATCACTCACTACACAAAAAAGGCATCAAAATAGACGTAAAAAATACAGATTGATATCAATACTTCCAGTATTATATAAGACCTTATTATCAAGCCTCCTAAAATGAACAAAAGAATAATTAGAACCAAGGACAGTAGAATTCCAAAGAGGGTTTAGACCAAACAGATCATGACAAGAACAAATTCACAACCTTAAAACTATACTCAATATCTTAGTGGTTACTAAGAACACAACAAGTTATATGAACATTCGTTTACTTAAAACAAGATTACGACTGCATCGACGTTCAGACTATCACTCTTCAACACACTAGAGAAATAGGGACTGGACAACAAAACAAGAAGACTAATCGAACAAACTCTAACAGAAACACTATCCAAGGTGAAATTTGTAGTTGAAGTCTCAAATACATTTGAAATAATGACCGTGGTGAGACAACGAGACGGAATGACAACACTACTGTTAAGCATAGAATTGGACAAAGGGTTGAGTGAATGGGAGAAAGGACTGAAGAAGAAATCGATGGGGAACCCAATACACCTTTGAAGAGGAAAAAAACCGTAAACATCCCATTGCTGACGACCAAGCAATTATAACAACAAAACCAAGTGAAGCAATCGAATGAATAGAAACGATCAAAGAATGCGCAGAGAAAATATAACTATAAATTTCCTTGGAAAAAACATAATTTTTTGCAACAAAAGAAACACAAAAGAATTTAAAACAACATAATGGAAAATAAAGTATCTTATGTTAAGTACCTAGGTGAATTAATTGAACCTACAGGACTGGAAAAGCTAGCTCAAAAAGCGATTATACAGAAAGACAAAAGAGCTCTAGCACAAAACATCTATGTACAACAAGAAATCTATACATCAATCCGACACTAGAAGACAGTAATCTAAAACATAACACTATTCGCAAGTAAAACTTTAGCACTAAACATGGAAGAACAGTTATAAGAAACTATGAATAAAAATCATTCGAAAAATATTAGGCTTGAAAAACAGGGTAAGGAAACAGGCTTCAAACAAGAAAACAACCGAAAAACTCAATTATTGAAACAGACATAAGGAAATGAAAGGCAATATCCTATGGATATACACAAAGATTACCAGCAATACGTCTGCTAAAAAAGATAAACAACATAGCAAAGCACAAGGAACTGGGTAATATAAACACAAAAACTCTTCTAAAAGCAAACATAAAACAAGAAGAAATCCTAGAAAGAGACACAACATACATATATGGAGAGCTGAACAAAAGCCACACAAACCGAAACAATGCAGGCCTAAATGGTCGGATGAAAGAAAGTAAGTCTTTAGTCGGATAATGAAACAACGCTGATTCATATATATAAAAGACGGTAAACATAATTAAATATTTAAACATATTTTTTTAAGATGGTATTATTGAAGTGGCTTTTATGTCAGTTAATATTTAAAATATTTGACATAATGTTGTGTGAAATTAATATGGAAGTTATTTTGTTTTGATTGGAATAGTACATTTTCAACTCATGTGTATTGTACATTTTTTTATATAGAGAGTAGTAGATATTAACCTTTGTTTATACACAACGATTCCATTTGGTAGACAGAAAAAGTGACTGTCAGAAATATTATGTCTCTATTGCAAAGAGAATATGTATTCAATACTTTTTTCCAACGTGATAAAACATAATGGATCAAAGATAATTTTTTCACAAATCCCTACATTACAAACGTTTACGCACAATACTATTCCATGTTGGATTTTCATATATACATTTTGGAGTTCCTACTTTTAAAACTGGCTTTTCTTATTAAAAAGCTGCTGTTAGCAACTTATTTTAAAATAATTCAACAACTTTTGTTGACAACAATACACAGAAAACAAAGACAAAATGGGTTTTTCATTCGTTTACGTTATTTTCCGTGGTTATCTTAACTGTAATAAATGTGGTACTAAGTTGCATAATATTTAAGGACACGTCTTTTTCCAGAAATGGATTATTTATGCCTCAGGCATAAAAAGCCAACCAACAGTAACCATTTGGTGGTTTCCTTTTGTGTTGTCTAGAAACAAAGGATTAAAAAGAGGACATCTGACAGCATTTACAGTATTACTTTTAAAATGGAGAGCGTAGATATTATGTATAGGATATGAAAGGAGAGTAAAAACTATACTTATTATAAAAGTTTATTCCTCACTCACGATCAACTCGTTATATTTTATTAAGAAAATGTAAACCTCTTTTCTTTATGTTATTTGATTTGACTATTAAATTAGTATAAAGTTAGTTATTACAGAAACTGGGTACATTATTCTAACATGAAAATATTGAAAATTTGAAAACCAATTTTTAAAAATGCAGAGGAAAAGTCAGTATAAAACATGTGTGTAAGGATAACAATGTGTTGTAAAAGTAGTAACCATTTAAGCTATACAAATATATATATTTCAGAACCAAATTTAAAAATCAACACAAATAGTAAAAGTGCGATAATAACTATTATAATACGTTGAATTTTAGTAAGTGATGGTAATTTTAACAATAATTGGCTAGATTATTGTTATTATTTCATATCTTTAAAATATATATAAAAAAAATACAGTTGGGTCATTTGGAGTTTGTGTAATAGTAAACATTTTCGGTTGAACCCATTTCAATTGTAAAACAAATTTCAAATATATAAGAAAATACTTATTTTTAGAGGAAACAACTCAGGGAAATTGGAAGATACAAAAAATAATATTTTTAGGATAACATCATGGGTACTCAAACTGTAAGAGGAGCTTTACTGATCTAGAATCTGATTAGAATTTTCCATTCCATATTAACTATAACAATATTGAGAACGTTAACGCTAGAAAAGTGGCATGGTATTTGAAAATTTTAAGTTCATCAAACTATATCATGAAAGTTCTCTTAACACTCAAGTGGTCACGTGGATTGGTGTAACGTAAGTGTTCGTGTGTGGTGTAAGAGTGTATATTAGTATGAAAGTAAGTATTTTTACAAATTATTACAATTAAAAAAAATGACTTAATGAACAATAATACCATCAATTATAGTTCCATGCATTATTTTTATTGTTGAAAGGAAACAATATATAACTCCAATATCGTTATGGTTATCTGGGGGGCATTAGGATCATGACAGGCTGGAAACCACATGTTTTCTGGAAGGCCTGACAAACTATAATACTGATACTGATCACGGCAATTACCGGGAGAGCCACGCAGGCAAATGCGACACCCTCCCTGCACGAGGGGTGTGGATTACTTTTTGCCTCTAGACCAATCCAGCAGCCTCTAGGTGGTGCGAGTATGGCATCTAATTTGCCTGTATTTTGAGCTAAAAACATTTCCAATGGCGTCCAGATAGATCTATATCACAATCAAAGAACCATCTTGACCAGAGTTTAAACATTCTAAATTACAGTGGTGCATTATATAAAGACACATCTCGGCCTACGGTCAGGCAGTGTCAGTGGCAGTGAGTCTTCAGCCTACAGTGGAAGTGTCAGTGCATAATAGTGATAGTTCACGTACAGTGACATATAACTTATTGTAAGAACATATAACCTTGTATGTTGATAGACTTTAATTATTACTATTAATAATTGTAGCTTAATTTCAAGAATTAAAATAGTGTCTATCCAGTGATTTATATTCGTATACATCTAGTAGTATATAATTTAGTTAATTTGTGGTATAAGTAAAAGTAACAGTTAGTAGCCGTGATAATAGTTAGTGGGGTTACGTTATTAATTAGGAACTGTGGAACGTAGAACCGTTTACTCATTATATATGCTGCATATTTCAATTCATTGCTGATGCGTATGTAAGTATTTCTCTTACACGTATATTCCAACCACCCTCTGTCATTATTGTGATCTAGTGTTCATACAGGTCTAATGAAGCAAGCAGTGTTAATACTTCCAATATTATTTTGTGTTTTGGCTTCTAGACTATGTCCAAAGCGCTAGATCTAAAGAATTTCCAAAGAGCTAAAGTTAGGAAGAAAATAATATTCCGACCAATCTACTTTCCGGAATTATCTAGCTACTGGTATTATCTACCGGAATTATACCTAACTAAATTAAGTTATGATAAAATCCCGATACAGGCCAATAAGAGCCTTTGTCACCGTTCACCAAATGCATGAGGGAGATTAAAACGGTGTAACTTGATATGAGGTTATTTTTTTTTAACAATGTAAGTGTGCATTATGAACAGAAAATAAAAAAATTACACGAGTGAGGTAAAACGAGTGTCGTAGGTGACAGTATTGGCATGTGAAGTGTCCGGAGATATCCCTTATTTATCAATAAGCTATTTACTAATGCACGGTACACAAACTACCTCACGTCTGTAGCCAAGCTACTCCATTTGGTCCTCGTATTTAGCAAATTAATGACTATAAATAACAAAGGGCTTTCGGTAAAGGGACCGCGAGTGTGAGAGAACGTAACTGCTTGTAGATTACCCGGCACGATGTAGTTAGAACTAGGCACAACCAAGCAATGTAGTGCAGTCTTTATTAAAGTGGTCTTATTGTTTAACTTACCTCAGTGATTACTAATGAGTTCACTACTTTGAATGTAGGCTTTCTCCTATATAGCCAGTGGACTGAGCTATCTCTATAATACTCTTTTATAGATGAGTTGTATAATAGTCACCCTCACCCACTCATCACTAATTCTCCAACTTCCCATGTAGGTAGAGAGCTGAATACTGTTTCTTTAGGTCTTATATAGAACAACTAAATTATATTCATCTTGATAAAATACTCCTTAAGGGTATAAACGTCCCCTATAATATTGTTCCATAAGGATAACATTGGGTTGATATTAGTTAATTAATAGCAGCCGTTTTGTAAATAAATAAACTGGTATTTTTTGTATGTTTGACATATATCTTGTTTATGCATTAAGAGTTTAAAATTAATTAAACTTTTTCTGTATATGTTTTCTCTATACATTTACATGTAATAATTTCTTTTAAAATGTAAACATATGTTTATATATCTGACAGTTGAAGTGCAGTTTAATATGTCTATTAAGTGTGATCCATGTTGGTAAGAGAATTTTCCCTGCTGTGTTATTACTATGTATAGTGATGGAGCCTGCCTTTTACACTCATTGTCTTACATTGAGCATGGCAACACTCAGCATTCCCTAAAGCACGGGTACTTTGCAATATTGGTTTTTATTGCAATTACGGTTAGGTTAGGTATCTAATAAAGTTTATCACAAACTAGTAAATCCCATTATTGACATACCGCCGAATGTGCTCTCCTTGTGTAAGTTCTTGGAAAGTGATAAGATAAAATAATGTATCCACTAACAGTGGACGTACAAGTAGTTGGGGAGCAGTTTTTAGAGCATTAGAATATTTATCAAGTGGTAGTGAACTAACGGAAACAAAAAGAAAAAAATGTGGTAGTGAATTAACAGAAAAGATAACAAATATTTATTATATCCTCATATGAGAGTACTCACTGTTTTTGTGTTTTTATAGACATCTACAATCAAGAATGAAGCGTACCATTAGTTTGTTATAAGCGTATATGAGTTTGTTTATAAGCCAAAAGGAGCGAATAAATTTTAAATTCTGGTTAAAAAAGATTACAGCTGCATGAGTATATATAAAAGTAACATATACATAGATATCTCTATAAGAGGAAGTAAAACGTGGCGAATAAAATGTTCAGCTCATTTAATCCTCGTCAGCCGTAGTTTAACAACAGAATCACCTGTTATCTGGTATTCTATATCTGGTATCCGACCTCTTTGATACCTATTCTTCTTTGATACACATAGGTCTTGTATTCTTCAGTTTATAAATAACATAGGATTTAGAGTAGAGGCTATAAACCCATATTCGTTGTTTCTTGTCTGAAAATGTTATTCAGAATATATAATGGACTACTAGAATTGTTCGTGACACATTTTGGCTAAGACACTAATAAAGAACTAACTACTTATTATTTATTTTGCTATATTATTATAACATAATAAAAACTACACTAAAAATATCTATTTTCTATGTTTTTATTCATATTTGTCACGTCATAATTAACTTTTTTTAGAACTAGTAATTTTTACATCAAACTACAGCTACCGTTAAAATAAACTTCCGGTCAATGTGGAAGTACAGAACAATTGTTTTAATCAACTTTGAAATAATCCTAAGGTTGGAACGGATAGGCAATCGAGATACACCATTCATTTTGCATCATACTTTAAACAGGCGTCATTACCGATTCGTCACTATGACTTGCTGACTTATATTTACATTTTTCACGGAATGCTTTATTTTATTTCTACCTTTAAAAGCTAATCCATTATCTGAAAATCTTAAAGTGTTGAAATAGGGCTCAATAATTGATGGGAAGTAATATCATAATAGGTGCCTCCATCGTATGTACCTTAAACCTATGCTGACTGGATATGTATTAAAATAAACGTAATATAATAAATATATATATTAATTTTGGACTTATTTCTCCATCACCAACTTAGTGGGGTGGTAATTAATAAATACAACTAAATGAAAAAACAATTTTTAGTTGTAATTTGCATCTTTATTAAGCATTTGGAGCGGCCGTAGCTAAGGGGTTATGGCGTTGGCTTGACACGCTGTAGGCCAGGGTTCGATTCCCGCTCTCGTGGTTCGGAAGTCACGTAAAGCCGTTGGTCTCCAGGTTAAGTGTTAGAGGGGGCTTCTTATCCCTAACTTCGCCTGGTAAAATAAGACTAACTTTAACTTTTAACATTTAATCAAAAGCGTTTGAATAAAGCTTAAGAAATTTACATTTTTAATGTTCTGCCTGTACAAACAAATTTCATTACTCAAAAACTATCAAAGTTAAGGACATACATTTTTTATGAAAAACTTTAAAATTTTAACTCACATCTTTCATGAAAAGTTAATAAAACTCATTGAGCCGTTTTTAAGAAAATTCTATTTTTGTAAGTTTTTGTCCATAAAAAATAAAAAACTTAAATTTCAAAAAAGTTACACACAGTCTGGAGATAATACACCTACATACACCTACAAACCAAATTGAATAAAAATCGATCCATGCGTTTGGTCTCCAGCAAAGTGCAGATGCACACAGACAGACAGACATGAAACACATTTTTTTTTTCAAAGAAGAAAAAGCAATTTTTAGGTTCAGGGGGCCATCACGATCTCAATACTTTATCTATGCTAACGCATAAGGGATTTTTATTTATTTATTTATTTATTTATTTTTTTTTTTTGTAAATTAAAAACAAAACAATTGTTTAAAGGGTTGAACATTGTGATTTGGTTATTTATTTTTTCAACTTTCTCTTCAGTAATGAAGTAAAGTATATTATGATAATGCTTTGATCATTCTGTTATTTATTATACCAGGAAGTACGAAAAATGCATGTTTTCAACAAAACAACCCAGTTTTTTACTTCGTAAATATAAATAAGGTCCTACATTTTAGCCAATTTTGCTTAATACATTTGATTCCCACTGCGAGACCCTATTTTTAATTTAACTAAAAGATCTTTTCATTTGACTGTGATAAGAATTATTACAGAATTATTGAATTTTATGCTTTAAAATTATTGGGGTTTACGTTTTAACAATATACGACTAAAATTTTTCCGTAAATTGGTGTTACAGTTCTCAATGTGTTATTTGGAACAACTACTAGATAAAGTATTTGACCCCATAACCTCAGGTAGGTGTCACTCTTACATTCCGTTGACTGTTGCCGTTTTCACCCAGAACATAGCACCAGTCGGGTAAATGAAGATAGCAATAATTATTTTCTTCAATATTTTATGTGAGCTTGGACCTGATAAAGCATTGGCATAGGTCTCATATGCCAGAAAGAATAATCATTCTTTCCAAAAACTAAAAACATATTATAGACAAAATATATTATTTAATAAATTATCTGACTGCATTGAGTTACTAAAATACGAAAAAGAAAATGAAATAATAAGTCTACCTTTCCATAAGGCAATCATAAATAATAATTCTACAGGCTGTCAACAGTGTATTCAGTACTTCTTAACAAAATTATATTTACTCATTAAATCATTTAAACAAGACTCAAATTAAATATATTATATAAAATAAAATGTTCAGCTTAAGAAAAATAAACTGTTTATTTGGTTGCAATACTTACTGAATAGATACGCTATATTGTGTATGGCCCCTAATAATGCATTTGGTTAACAATGTGTCTTCAAAATGTAAAGGTTACCTGGAATGTTATCAGTGTTTAGTACACATGTCATAAAGGGAAATAGCTGAGAAGTTTACCGGCACTAATATACGCATATATGATAACATGAGGTTATCAAGACAATCACTACTATGCAAATGTGTGTATATTTAAATTAATGTGAATATTCAGTGTAATTATCATATTGGAACAACATGTGAAGCAATGTCTCACTGAGGACAAATATTCGAATGGGTGATTGGGGAAGTACGAGTAAATAAATGATGAGTTGAATTATTGAGTTCCCCCAATATTCAAATAATGCCATCGAACCTCTGCGTGACCTTTTTCAGTGTCGACATTGCCAGCCATGTTGTATCAAACCACTCACAAGTCAATATGGACGATCACGGCAATATTCATGGTGACACATTCTATTTGTATGCCTTAACGTACTATTGATCATTGCACTTTTATATCTGTAATACTACTTCTGTGGCTACATTACCAGTCTGTTAAGCCTGGTTCATCACAAGTCAATCAAACCATTCACAAGTCAATAATAACGATCATAGCAATATTCATGGTGTCACATTCTATTTGTATGCCTTAACGTACTATTGATCATTGCACTTTTATATCTGTAATATTACTTCTGTGGCTACATTAACAGCCGGTTAAGCCTGGTTCATCACAAGTCAATCAAACTACTCACAAGTCAATAATGACGATCACAGCAATATTCATGGTGACACATTCTATTTGTATGCCTTAACGTACTATTGATCATTGCACTTTTATATCTGTAATATTACTTCTGTGGCTACATTAACAGCCGGTTAAGCCTGGTTCATCACAAGTCAATCAAACCACTCACAAGTCAATAATGACGATCACAGCAATATTCATGGTGACACATTCTATTTGTATGCCTTAACGTACTATTGATCATTGCACTTTTATATCTGTAATATTACTTCTGTGGCTACATTACCAGTATGTTAAGCCTCGTTCATCACAAGTCAATCAAACCATTCACAAGTCAATAATGACGATCACGGCAATTATCATGGTGTCACATTCTATTTGTATGTCTTAACGTACTATTGATCATTGTACTTTCATATTTGTAGTACTACTTCTGTAGGTACATTATGAAGAATACATATATTTTTCATGTTTAATCATTTATTCTTTTGATAGTAACACGTCCTTTGTTCGATCTTCACGGTAAATTTATCTAGTTACAATTTTATGAAAGTTTGTATCATGATTCTGTACAAGTGTGAGAAGGGCATAGGCTATTTTAGTTTTAATTACGATTGAAGAATCCGTGCCTGTTTTTATTTGCATGCGTGAATATGTTGTATTGGTTAATTACTTTCTTTAATGAGTGGCAGTAGATACATTAATTACAAGCTTAATTGATCTATCAGTTTAAAAACAACAAAATAATGCTATAATTAATTGCTTTCAACTATCTTGTAATAAACGTTCTTGTTGATAAATTAATTTGTAGGTTATGATGGAAAGCATCATGGAGCAATTTTATTTAACAAACATAAATTTGGTCTACATTTATTTATTTAGAACCTAAACTGACAGAGATTATAACTCACTAACAACGTAGATGTACAATAGAGGTAACCTTGTCACATGTCTACCACCTGGTGATCTAGCCACCTGGTTGCTCATTCACTCACTGCCAATACTGTATACTTAAACATAACAATTAGTATCTAAACGCGCTTTCTAAAACGGTTTTGTAAGTTTAAGTCGCAATTTATTTTATAATGGAAGTTGAAAAAAGGAGTAAGATATTATTTATACAGCATAATAAAGAGTAAACTAGTGAGACCTTCTGTGTGAAATTCAGTGACATTTTCTGGAACCTCTTTAGGAAATTACTGTTAGTTAAAATCATAACGTATAGAGACATGAAAAATTACATTATCAATATTCCGTTACTACGTGGGCTCTTATGTCAACCCCCTCTCAGGAAAAGTGATGGGTTATTTCTGTGATTAAAGTGAATAAAACTATTTTTCTAGAACGGCTCTCTCTGCGAGTACATCTTTATAACTAAGATCTCCCATTTACAACGCTCACGACAGTAGGATTTACGAATCACCTATCTCGTTCAGACCACATCATTAGACTGTCAAGTTTAGAATTCAACACAACCAAAGGAGTTGGGAAGACTGTGGTTGGATGGACAGATATAGTCCTAGCCAACTAGGGAGATTACATAGATACATCAAAATATGTTTTCATCTCTTTCAAACTAATATCAGCAACAGTTCACGCCAGCCATAGTACACAGTATCTGTTGGGGATGTGTCTTCTGTGGGGTCTCGCCCTATCAACATCTCAGCAGACCCTCAACAGATCACGCCAGCCATACTAAACAGTATCTGTTGTGGAAGTGTCCTCTTTGGGGTCACGCACTATCAACGTCCCAGCTGACCCTCAACAGATCACGCCAGCCATACTACACAGTATCTGTTATGGAAGTGTCCTCTGTGGGGTCTCACCCTATCAACATCTCAGCTGACCCTCAACAGATCACGCCAGCCATACTACACAGTATCTGTTGTGGAAGTGCCGTCTGTGGGGTCCCGCCCTATCAACATCTCAGCCGACCCTCAACAGTTCACGCCAGCCATAGTACACAGTATCTGTTATGGAAGTACCTTCTGTGGGGTCTCGCCCAATCAACATCTCAGCTGACCCTCAATGGTTCACGCCAGCCATAGTACACAGTATCTGTTATGGAAGTGCCGTATGCGGGGTCCCGCCCTATCAACATCTCAGCCACACAGTATCTGTTATGGAAGTGCCGTATGTGGGGTCCCGCCCTATCAACATCTCAGCCGACCCTCAACAGTTCACACCAGCCATACTACACAGTATCTGTAGTTAAAGTGCCGTCTTTGGGGTCCTGGCATATCAACATCCCAGCCGACCCTCAACAGTTCACACCAGCCATATTACACAGTATCTGTAGTTAAAGTGCCGACTTTGGGGTCCTGGCATATCAACATCTTAGCCGACCCTCAACGGTTCACGCCAGCCATAGTACACAGTATCTGTTACGGAAGTGCCGTCTGTGGGGTCACGCCCTATCAACATCTCATCCGGCCCTAACCAAGACACTCTACTACCATAGCAGCAAATCTCAGAAACAGCTGAGTGAATTCGTGGATGTTTCAAATGCTTTTTCTAATAATGTTTACAGTTGAAGTAATTTCCAACTGGGATATATTCTTTACCCTAAACATTCTTTAATTTAACTCTATGACACATTAATTTAAAATGCCTAAGTAATTAAGTACGTGAACAAATTAACCCTTTGCCTTAAAGCAAATACAGTTGAAAAACTGAAAATTCAGTCATTTGACAATGTTAAATTTTTCAGTCAGTGTTTTCCAAAAAAAAATTGAAAATGAGTGTTTCAAAAACCATTTACATCCGTTTCATCTCAGACATCAAAACACAGAGTTACTTAAGGCTATGATAATGCCAGCCAGTAAAATAGTTGACGAGGCTAAATCAACAAAGGTCGTCATTATGACTGTAAATGATTGTACCTTTATTAAGGATGATGTGAGAAAATTAAATCGCAAAGTATTTGCTTAAAAATTCTAACATAGCTATTTTTATTTTGCGATGTATCAAAGTTTCGTACTTCAGCGATGTAGTTCATTAATTATCTAGGATTAGTCCATCAATTTTTAATTGGTATTAAATATATACTTCATCAATACTCAATTGGAGCTTATCCAACAAGAACAATCTAAACAGAGTAATGACACTTAAATAAAAAGGAGAATGAATTCTGCTGAAGCTATAATGGATTATAGAGTTATTCCTCCATATAGAGTGGTTCCTCCATACAACTAGAGTTGTTGTAGCTCCCTTGTCTCTACATCCTAGAGACTGCTCTTCAATGGAGGTTGAGCTGACATTGGATGGGGGTATTTTAATGATGAGAAACAAGGGTGATTTTTCGTACTCTCCCAACACTAGACCATAAAGGTGAAACGGTGGCGTACTTGGCAGAAGTTCAAATTTTAAAATACCTCCCAATATTATTAAAAATTAACAAATCGTAAAAATAAATTGAAAACAATATTGAGGCTCAATTGAATTGATACTTAGTGACCCATAATTTTAATTAAGTTGGTGAGTTCAACAGTCATCAGTGTTTTAGCTGAGTTCAGAAATCGTGGAATGGTTGTTTAAAGAAATTGTCCTTGCAAACGTGTTCATTAGTGATTTGGATAAACTTATTGATGTATATATTAGTCTCAACAACAAAGTGTCCATATTTACCGCGCAGTTACTGTCCATAAACGTAAACACCACATAGGGTCATTTGGTCTTTTATTTTGTTTGACACTCTTACGAAAATGTTATTACAAGTGTTTTTATTATGTATTTCCTATTATTCATTTGTTTTAAATTATTTTCTTAAATATTTTTTTCTAACTTTGTATGGCCATCCTATGCTGAAGGATTACTTTTTAATTTTTATATTACAATAACTAACATCTATTTTTTGTGCAACTCAAACCAGTATTTGGAGTGAGTTTTTTTTTAATCAAGGTATGTCATTGATTCAAGATGATCTTAATTTACTTACAAAGTATTTGTTCAATAATGGCATTAAATTGAACAGTAATAAAACAAAGACTATTGTTTTTAGAAGCTCTAGGATTGATATTAATCCAATACAAGATAGAAACCTACCATTACTATGTCATAAACCTAATTGCTTTATTGATCCAAATAATTGTAGATGTGAGAATCTACAGTTTGTTAACTGAATTAAACACCTAGGCATAGAATTAGATTTCAATATGAAATATGACTCATATATTGGTAGGGTTGCGAACAATTTAAGGGTAATATTATTTAAGTGTAAAAAACTAAGTGGATGTCTCTCTATTACAACAATGAGGTTAAACTATTTTTCCTTAGTTCAGAGTATGTACTGCTATGGTATATCTCTTTACTACTTGACTCCTGAATATATACTTAAGCAATTAAACAATATTTTGAACAGAATTATAAAAGTATTATTTAAGGATTTGAATTGGAAATATTGGGTATAATGAATTTTTATAGTCTCGCTAAATTTACAGATCTGTCTATACACTACTTTGACGAGGAATACAGAGTATTGCCCAACCTACAATATAACTTAAGGCATCTACCATTTTTCACTCAAAGACACAATAATAATTATGGAACATTAACGTTACAGTATAAAATACCTCAATTACTTAATTCATTGCCTAGAAGTCTACAAAACCTACAAAATAAAAATAAAATGAAAGGGAGCTAAAAAATTATTTTATTAATTTACGATGATTATAGGTGGATAATAACTATGAATTCATTTCAATATAAAATTATAGGTTTTGGTTTTTATTTATATAGAGATGCTTTCTAACAGTTGAAGGGTTGAAGAATCGAATATCATCAAATAGTAAACAAATATATACTTACATATTGAGGTTATCCACCTTGTCACTTTTATAAAAAAAAATAATAAATAAATGAAAAAATTATCTCTTCGTTTATTAGAATGGCTATTTTAAAAAATCGAACTATACATAGATAAATAAGACAAAACTACAAAGAGATATATAAGCACTGTTGAAATAATTAAGCACACTGGGAAACCTATGTGATATAATATGTAAATCAACAACAATATTGACAGAGTTTTGACGGGAGCCGGTATTAAACTGGTTCCTACTAGCCGGGTCTTGCTGCTGAAACACGGGAACAAAGAATGCCATCCTTGTTTGGCTCAATATCTGAGTGCATTCTTTGCAACTACCATAAATAAGGTTGTTAGTGAACAACAGTGAGACTAATTTTCACTGTCATTTATTAGCACATAAGTTTATATTTACAATATTATGTTTCTTATTACTGTTATATTTTATTTATTGTTATTTGTATCGTTATTTATTTGTATTATACATATGTCACATGCTATCGTTGATTTCATTTCTTTTTGTTTTTGTTTGTTGAATTGTTCATAGTCTATATATTATTTAATATTGTTTATTTATTGACGATTTATAGTATATTTGTTTTATATAGTTAGGCTATGTATATTATTTATTTATTTATTTCTATTGTGTTTATTGCTGTTAGATTTTATTTGTTATTATTTGTATAGTTATTTATTTGGATTCTACATATGTTACATGCACGTAGTTAATTTCATTTGTTTTTTGTTTTAATTTATTTATTTGTTGAATTGTTCATAGTCTATATAGTATTTAATATTACTTATTTACTGCCGATTTATAGTATATTTATATTATATAGTTATGTATATTATTTGTTTATTTATTTCCATTGTGTTAGTGTTCAGTGCTTTGAGGCTCATGTGTAGTTAGGAATGCCAGACGTGATCCAGGAGGAAGTTTTAAACAATCAAACAATCAATTGATATAAACTCCAAAATAAAATAAACATTAGGACTACTGATATCAACAAAATTACACTTTTGAAAAAAAATTTATTTTTATAGTCAATAACAAATGTTATTTGGTTTCCTTTAACTATTTTTCCTTGGTGCTTGTTGATTTGTTTATTTATTTTTGTTTTGTTTGTTAGTGACTTTAAGATTACCCATATATTAAAGATATTTCATTATGATTAAATTAATTGATCTCTCAAATAGTTATATGCTAGAGAGATTAAATAAGACACTGCAATGTAATATCAATTTAAGAAATAATAAATGATTTTGAATTGAAAAAAAATTTATATATAGTAAATATAACATTTAAAAAAATATATAAATGTTAGTTTAATTTTACATCCATACAATTAATAGGGTATCTTAAAACTATTGCAATATAAATAACAGATGTTTTAAAATTGTTACCATCTCCAACTAGACATAATTTAATAAATAATATCACTTTTAATAATATCTAAATGAATAACACGATCCTTTAGGTATTATTAGATACCTGTCGACAGAAATGTTGTATAAAAATTAAATTCTTGAAGTGCAATTTTACTCTCAAGAACGAGAATTAGTTTCAGCTTCAATGCAATATATTCTATCTTTTTCCTTTGTAATCTAAGTTTAAAGCAAAAAAAAAAAAACTGATTTTATTTTTTTAATATCAATATAAACAAATAGGAAATTGATTAGAAAAAAGAAATTAAAAATTTAACCTGCAGTAAAGTGTTCTATCTCACATACTTGACATTTTTAATATTATTGTTCGGTACAAATTATAAGAAATTTTCTTACCTAAAGTGAAGTAAAAGTTCGACAGTAAAACTATAATTATTGTAATTGAATTTACTTTTACTTAGAACATCTGAAATATTATATAAAGTGTTGATTCTACAGATTCGATTTCCTTCAAATCACAACTGTGTGGTAACAATTTAATTAAATTCAGATTTATTACGGTATGTTATTGGACATTAGTTTATTAAAGTTATTCATGTAAAATTCATATTATTAAGAATACGGACGTGATTTATAATAGATTATTAAAACTAATAACAATTTACGTGTTTGTAACGTAACATTCAATTCATCACCCCACATTACTAATTAATTTATTTATTATAAATAATTAATCTACCACTATTGATATGCATTTTTATAACTTTACATGAAATAAATGTTCTTCTGCTTAAAAATTAACCTAAAATTACATTGTTTAGTAGAAATAATTTTACTATGTTACTAAAATATCAATTTATAAATATATTGTCTCATAAAATTATCATAGGATCTTTATATTAAATATTCTGAACATGCATAATTTTACTGAAACTTCGTAAATAATAAACACTTCATAATAAAATCATATAAGCAGGTCAGTGCAAATGTTTTTCTGACCTCTAAAACCAAATAGCAAACCATAGTTCTAAACACTTAATGAATATGGCTTGTGTTCAAATATATGCTGAGTTAAACATAAATATGCTTTAAATTTTCAGATATAGTGCCATAAAAGAAGAAAATGAAATAACAACGGTGGTGAATGTTTTGATGGTAGGAACGAATATTTTGAAATGATATGCATTGCGATCTTGTGCCTGTAAAGACTATCCAAATATTTGGAATAAAATGTTGTTTAAGTCCTTTGTTAAATAATTGGCAAGACATACGAGAAAAGTGAATTTGAATTGAATTGAAACCATTTCAATAATGAGGCCTCAACCTTATGTAAAGTTAATAAGTAGTTTTGTATTTGAATAAAGTTTGAAATTAGCTCTTTTAGCTAATACTAAAGGGAAGATAATAGAATTACAGTAAATTTAAGCATCGTATTACAAGTTTATAGGTTAAACAAAAGTTCAACAGTTTGCCTATAATATATGTTTTTACACAACAGTGGAAGGCTGAAACGGTCTAGCTGTGTGGTGAAACTCTTGGGTCTCCTGAGTTCAACAGAAAGCTCAGCTGTTTGCAAACCCTAACAGATATACACGCCTTTGTCCAAGTTATTTTCCTTAAGAGTTGTTGGGGTGATAGTGTCCCAACGTTATATTTATATCTTCATTAAACACTTTTCTATAGCTTTTTAATAATAATCATATGCATCCGAATTAAGTATAACTTATATACATTGTTTATTCTTTTCTTCAATATATCTCACGCCAGTAAATTACAGTATGTGGGTAGACTAAATAGTTTGGTATTGTATAAATAGGACTGATAGTCGCTAATTAATTAAGCCCCAATTCAAATAAGACTCTGATGATCCACGCACAAAGGGGCAGCTACCCTTTATAGGTTGAAACCCCTGTTTGAAGGTTCACACTTTAAAGGTTGAAACCCCTGTTCAAGGTTCACACTTTAAAGGTTGAAACCCCTGTTCGAAGGTTCACACTTTAAAGGTTGAAACCCCTGTTCAAAGGTTCACACTTTAAAGGTTGAAACCCCTGTTAAAAGGTTCACACTTTAAAGGTTGAAACCCCTGTTCAAAGGTTCACACTTTAAAGGTTGAAACCCCTGTTCAAAGGTTCACACTTTAAAGGTTGAAACCCCTGTTCAAAGGTTCACACTTTAAAGGTTGAAACCCCTGTTCGAAGGTTCACACTTTAAAGGTTGAAACCCCTGTTCAAAGGTTCACACTTTAAAGGTTGAAACCCCTGTTCGAAGGTTATTTTGGTTTCTATATTATTATGCACGAACATTAATTGTTCGTTATTTGTTTGTGTTTAAATTTGTATTAATTATTCTTAAGGCTTCGATCAGATAGAAGTAAAATTTTTTACACTATTTCTGTAGGTTTTAAATAAAACCACAAAAGTATTTCCATTTTGATAAAATACTCTTACGGGGTAGAAACCACCCCTAAAATGTTGTTCCATATGGATCCATTGAGTTGATTTTAGTAAATTAATAAAACATTTTTGTAAATGAATAAACATGTTTATTTTATCTGTTTAACATTGTACTATTGTTGCATTAAGAGTTTATTCTTTAGCTGTTTAAAAAAAACAAATTACATCAATTATGTTGGAAATAGGCTAAATAATACCATTGGGTATTAATACTAATTAATAGATAGTAGCGCAAGTAGTGTGAGTGAGATATGGTAAATAAATTTAAAATTGTTATTTTCATTATAAAGTTATTCTACTGTTATTTGTAGTCAACAATCACATACCGAGGCCGAAGGTCGAGGTGTATCGAGCGCAGGAGGAGCATCGGGGTTGGCACGTGCAGGGGTGTCCCCTAGTATACATATAAAATACAAATTCTGCATGAGGTTTTTTTTATTAACTAAGTCAATTTAAGAATTGCCTTAGTACGATGATAGCTAAAAGTTAAACACACTTTCCTACATGAGATCTTCCGTAGTCATATAATGGTAATGGTTTTTTATTGCTTTTAATTTGCATTTATTGTTTCATTTAATGATAGTGATATTTTACCAAATTTAAGATTTTATATTTTTGCTAAACGAATTTCACATTTTTACTGTTTGCAGATAGATATTTTAATAAATATAATTATAACTTAATATTGTATATCCAACAGTGTGGATATAAAACTGTAATTAGACTATTATTTTCTAAAGTTGTACTCTATACATCTAAGAATTTGTGTAGCATCGAACAATGTTTGTAAGGACTCTCCACGGTAAGCTCAGAAACATAATTACGACGAAGTAATCGTGTTATCAAGAAGACATCAAGACAAAAATGCATAATATTGGATATAATCAACGATCGGACTTTACCGTGAATATTTCATAGCGGACAGTACGCTATTAAATATTACATTAATCTGTTTTGTTTTAGATATAATCAAATTAAAAATACATTATTCATATTATTATTTTAGTGACTAATTAATTAATAGAAAGTTGTAGGCTACTTTAAAATGAAAATATATATATATATCCTTACGACATTTTACTTACATTCGAAGATCAAAATACAGAAATGAAATTCCTTACGTCTCTAGTATTTTATTCGTAATTTACTTTTCAGAATAAAAAACATATTTACAGTAAATAGGATGCTGATTTATACGTACATCTTTTTTTGTTTTAAACTAATTTAGATCTTATATTTAAATAGTACATTTACAATTTTGTTATTGAAAATGAAACTGTTTTGGGACGTTTTAGTTGTTTAACCTACAGTATATGCTAAACAGGACAACGGAGACAACGGTTTAAGCATTTTTTACTTGTAAACAATAGGAATATTTAGTAGATTTTATTTTAATAAGATAATAGAATCATTCATTTGGAATTAATGACAAAAACAAATTAATGAATAACAAATAATTCAAGAAAATATTTTTAGTTATATTTTAACAAGTAAATATTTGTTGTTTGTTAATGGTTGTTAATTGTAACTCTTCTTTAACAAACAATTTAATTTTTCAATTCCTTCATGCATATCTCTAACTATTACTGAAAAGTAAGGACAAAAGTAAGGACTAGTTTTAGTAAAAAAGAGAGCTTAGAAACAAAATTAAGGAACCACATCTTAGGAAATGTTTGTAGGAATTCCTTACTTCCAACTTGACGTTGGCCTGAGAGGGACGTTAAGGAAATAGTTGAC
>JAQJVL010000384.1:856822-898989 GCA_035578905.1 Stictocephala bisonia | reverse complement strand
GAAAAAAACCCCATGAAAGCTAGGAAGAACAACATGGGCTGGGTCTTGGTGTAGCCCCTCATCAATCCACCAACACCAGAAGAGGTGCACCGCCCTTGCTGCTGCAGAGGCACCCCAAACAACGTTCAACACATCAATTGGAAGCATTATTAAGTGGATTAATAAAATCTTGAATAAAATTGTTCTCACTAAAATATATGTTAGATCTAACAACGTCTCCATAGATTCAACAATACATACGTACTTCATATAAAACGTATCCTGGGAAACAAATATGCATGATGAAGCTCACTTACTGATGTAAATATTTACGCACGTCCGACTGTCGTTAGAGTTGTAAATGTTGCCAGTGCATTCGTATAAAAGATTAAACCCAGAAAAAATCAAACATTTCCACACTTCTTATTATAATGTTAAGATGTTCGTGGGCTTCAAATTTCCAATATATCTTTAAGAATTATCAGAGTGAAGTTATTAATAATGAAAACACAAAATGCCTTACCAATAATGGCTATTAGGAATATGAACTGAATAATATGTATATACATGAAAATTTCGTTTTTATAATGAACATTTTAGGTTAAATTGTAAAAGTTTAATTACCTGGTAAATATAACTTCACTTCAAACATAAAATTACTTAGGAGTCCAATTGCGATTTCGTGAATCACATTCACGTTTTCAGGTCAAGATTCTTTTGAAAACAAACTTACTTCCTTGACACTATTAATTATATTTTCATCGTACTTTTTGACTACTTACTTTTAGCAAACAAGTTTCACTAACATTCTGAGAGGCTTTAAAAACTACATTGATTTTTAATTTATGAACATAAACCCACTTTCTATAAATATCTATATTTCTAATTAAATAGATTCAACTAGCCGACCCATGCGAAGCATTCGCACTGTATTCTCTTTAAATCCCTCTTAATTAAAGTGCACACAGTATAGTTAGTAACGCATAGTTAGAGTGCAATTTAACATAATGTAAATATGTATTAAAGAAGAAATAAAATATGTGAGTGTAAATTTAATATTTTGATTTATTTAATTCACATGTTACAGCAGATCGAATAATGTAAATAAACATTTCAAGTTTAAATTACTTGCAGAATGATATAATAAGTCATTTTTCCAAAAAAAATTGGAAAATGAGAGATTTGTATATTTTCATCAAGTAGTGGGTAAAAAAATCTTTAAAATGACACCTCATTTATGAAAATTGGTGAAGAATTAAGGAAGTTATGGCGTACCGACAAAAAAAGTACTTTAGAAATTATAATAGATATAGATTGTTACAATAAATGTTTATAAACATAAAACAGGTGTTAAATCTTATTATCTAAAACAAGCCACGTCCGGACAAGTTTTTTTTTCCAAGGATTTTTAAATAATTTAAGAAATGCTCAAATATTCAAATAAAATGCTTTATTAGAATATTTGAGAATTTCTTAAATTATTTACAGTTTCCAATAAAGAACTCAAAGAAGAAATGCAAGGATTTTTAATTTTGAAATATTTGTTGAGGTTTTCGGCAACGAGAAATCGATTGGCACCGCTCTTAACACTAGGAAAATTTTGATTTCTGCCCACAGGAAAAAATTGCTCTGTTTCTGCTCCAGAGGCTCCAAGACTTCCTGTAAATCATGGGGAGACTGTGTCGTCACATGGGTAAAATCAGCTGATTTGTTTATTCTATTATACAGGGTGGACAGAAGTTAGTGTTAAACAATTTTTCTGGTGAAACTACCACATATTAGTGACAAAAAAATGGAAATATTATTATCTTCACCCCAACCATGTTTAATAAATAGACATTTTTATTGTTTTTTTTAATAAACATGTTTTGTTTTAGTAAAACTTAGTTTTCACCACTATTCATTAACATTTTTTCCTTTTTGGCGTATTTTTTGAAATCTACACAACATTTTACATAGGAATTCAAGGTAAAGAAATTTTTTATTGTGAGTTTATTATAAACGAATTTGTGACAAAGTGAAATTTTAGGCTTTTTTAAAAATAAGTCACAAGATATACAGGCCGAGGACTTCCTTAAAATAGTTACTGAAGAGAGGCCAATAACAGAAAAAAATCTTCCCGTTTTTTAAGCTTTAAAATGATGTAATACAACTGTACTCTCATACTCGTCTTCTAATGGTTAATACAGAATCTATCCTGAAAAACATGGTTAGCTTAAAATGCCAAGGGATCATTGAAGTAGTCAAAATAACATTATTTTTTTATTCACTACAGTACGTATGTTATTCACAAGATCAACACCTAAAAACAATGAAAGAAGAAAAACACAGAAAATAATGTAATCTACAGAGTATGCTCAAACTGTCTGCCTCCGTTTCTTATGCAAGCCCTTGCACGCTTTCTCATGGCCCTGACCATCACATTCACAGTTAATTTGTCTCGCACCTTTTGTGCAGCTACCTGAATTCTGTTTCTCAGTTCTTCTCCTGAGTTCAAAAGGGCTGAATAAACTTCATTTTTCATCATCCCCCAAACAAAGAAATCCATAGGAGAGAGGTCAGGAGATCTGGTCGGCCAAGGTATGGTTCCAGCGCGACCTATCCACATAGGGTAGTTTTCCGTCAGCCATTGTCGCACATCATGGGTGAAATGAGGGGGAGCACCGTCTTGCTGGGAAATGATGTTGTCCCTCTCGTTATAGTCCAGACCAAGTCCATCCAGAAGTGTGGGCAAGGTATATTGTAAGAAATCTAAATAAGTTTGACCGTTTAAATTTTCTGGAAAAATGTGCGGGCCTATAAGTTGTTTTCCGATGACACCGGCCCATACGTTGACTTGGAAACGTCTTTGAAAAGAATTTTCTCTGGACACTCTTGGATTTTCTTCGGCCCAGTGATGCATGTTATGCGTGTTGAAAACGCCAGCCCTAGTAAAGGTAGACTCATCAGTGTACAGGATCTTTCTCAAAAAGTGATATTGCTCAATATCACTGTTGAGCAGCCAGCGACAGAACTGTACTCTTGGAGCATGATCATGTGGTTCTAATGATTGAACTTTTGTAAAATGATACGGATAAAAATTATTTTCATGTAAAATACTTAATATCTTGCCTTTGGAAACACCAACTTCGCCGGCAAGTTGTCGGCTGCTTGTTTCAGGATTTCGACGAACTAAATTTAGAACTCGATCATCCAAGCCTACATCTCGGAGAGCAGGACCTACCTCGTTTGGCTGCCTGTGAACACTTCCTCTCTCCAACAAACGCTGATGTAACCTCGAAAAAAACTTGAGTACTAGGCACTCTACGATCTGGATAACGTAATTGGTATTCTCTTTCAGCAGCCAGTGCATTTCCGTCACAAAAACCATACACGAAGTGCATCTCCGCATACTCTCGCGTTGAAAACTCCATGACAGCTTCTACTCTACTACAAAATTAACAGGAAACAGGCTACAACAGATAAGGCCGGCTGGAAGACAAATTAAAACCGGAATAACTTTGTTTCTATGCAGTTCTCCCCTTTTGAATGTTGGTATAAGAGAAAGTGGACTTTGGATGATCTGATAAGATTAGTATTTGTGTGGTATTTACTAACCTATGGAAAGTAATTCACTGTTTAAATATGAAATTTCAACATTTATAGGCATTACCTTAAATTTAAACTGTATTTTGACTACTTCAATGATCCCTTGGTATTTTAAGCAAACCTTGTTTTTCAGGATAGATTCTGTATTAACCATTAGAAGACGAGTATGAGAGTACAGTTGTATTACATCATTTTAAAGCTTAAAAAACGGGTAAGTTTTTTCTGTTATTGGCCTCTCTTCAGTAACTATTTTAAGGAAGTCCTCGGCCTGTATATCTTGTGACTTATTTTTAAAAAAGCCTAAAATTTCACTTTGTCACAAATTCGTTTATAATAAACTCACAATAAAAAATTTCTTTACCTTGAATTCCTATGTAAAATGTTGTGTAGATTTCAAAAAACACGCCAAAAAGGAAAAAATGTTAATGAATGGTGGTGAAAACTAAGTTTTACTAAAACAAAACATTTTTATTAAAAAAAAACAATAAAAATGTCTATTTATTAAACATGGTTGGGGTGAAGATAATAATATTTCCATTTTTTTGTCACTAATATGTGGTAGTTTCACCAGAAAGAGTTTTTAAGACTAACTTCTGTCCATCCTGTATATTGGTAACTAAATCTACCAATTAATTGCATAGAACTATTCAGCTAAATACTAGCAAGTTATTTATCACTTATCAGCTGGAATTGTAATTACGGGAATTAGAAAAGTTTTTTTTTTTTTTTTTTTCTTTCTAATTCTCTCTTTTGCTCCTCATATGAGGGGCGAAATAAGTGTGGTGAGTGTAGATAAACGAGTATAGTCATTTTTACATACTAAAATCACCTATTCCTCACAAATATCAATTTAATAATAGCCCAATAGGCAGTAAAACTAAGGGACCTACAGCTTTACGTGGAATCCAAACCACGTAATATCAGTTTAAACCGTCATTGTCATCAACCCTAAGGGGTGACTTGAGAACCTCTTAAAACAGCTTTACTATAATAGACCAAGAAAGTTGTGTCCATGAAATAACATTATGTACTTTCTCCTGAACGATAATTACTATTATTGATCTGTTTCCTTTGTTATATTTTTAACGTTACTCGCTAGTTCTTATGGGTATGCAGACATGTGCGTGAACTGTATTCAACGACTGAAGTACCAACTGATAGGTCAGTTTGGGATTCGAACCTTGATACTTTCCAAATCCATACTCACTGAACCACTACTCAGGAAATTATTGTTAACTACCTCACAACTCAGCCTTTACAACTGAACCTGGTTGGAACTATGGAAGAATTAAGAATTTTCATAATCTTCACAAACTTTTGGCCTATTTTTCACTATATGTACTTTGGAGGTAGGGATATATGTTTCATAACTACTGTTGCTATAATAAGTAGGATAGTATTGTTTTGTATACTTCCCAATATGCAGCAATATTTTACGAACAAAATATTTACAATTCCATATTCTTGAATTTTTATTTAGATTTTAGATCCAAAGTCGAGCAGTATAATCAATAAAACAGACCAGAAGCCAGGATTAAGTTGCCTTTCTTGTTTAACATGATTTGGGAGGGTCAAGTTAATTCAGCTGCCATTTGTCCCGGCCAGACCGATTAATTACTGGACCACCCAAAGTAATCCAGACAGATTTATGTCCTGGAGTTTGTACCTCTGGAACAATTAAATATAGACCGCTCTATCTTATTAAGAAGGGTCACTGTATGCAAGGAATTATTCGGCAGAAATTATTCCTAATTGTTTCTAAAAATCGCTAACAAACTCCTTTGAAAATCGTTTATAATAGGCGTAATGAATATTAAGACGATAAAACTGATCCTTCTTCGTATTTACAAATCAGGAATACTCTACTGTCCCTGTTATCTAAATGGGCTATAGTGCACCCCTGCATGTCTCGCGTGCCAACTCTGTCACTCATTACGCTTGTGAAGAGAGCTTGGACTGTGGCCCAACAGGGAAATCTGCCTATATCTCCATTTTTGTATCTTGGTCTGCTTCCTTGTGGGCAAGTTCGGCTTCACCAGGACCTGTGGGTCTATTAGTGGACACCGGTCTCACCTAGGAATTCTACCTATATCTCATCTCAATTCGTAGATATTAGTATAGTTTCCTGTAGGCAAGGCCAGCCTTTGGCCTCGTCAGGAAACTCTGCTTGTAGTCCCATTAATAGTGCCTAACCTGAGTACTCTGCCCGTATCTATATTTGTGGATCTCGGTCAGCTTCCTCGTGGGCTATCTCGGCCTTCAGCTTCATCTGGGAACTCTGCCTGTATCTCCATTTGTGGATCTCGGTCTGTTTTCTCGTGGATTATCTCGGCCTTCGGCTTCATCTGGGAGCTCTGCCCGTGTCTCCATTTGTGGATTTATACCTCACTAAGGAACTCTGCTTGTGTCCCCATTTGTGGATCTCAGTCTGCTTCCTCGTGGATTATCTCGGCCTTTGTCTTCATCTGGTAACTCTGCTTGTATCCCCATTTGCGGATCTTTGTCTGCTTCCTCGTGGCCTATCTCGGCCTTCAGCTTCATCTGGAAACTCTGCTTGTATCCCCATTTGCGGATCTTTGTCTGCTTCCTCGTGGGCTATCTCGGCCTTCGGCTTCATCTGGGAACTATGCCTGTATCTCCATTTTTTGGACCTCGGTCTGCTTCCTCATGGGCTATCTCGTCCTTCGGCTTCATCTGGGAACTCTGCCTGTATCTCCATTTGTGGACCTAGGTCTGCTTCCTCGTGGGCTATCTCGGCCTTCGGCTTCATCTGGGAACTCTGCCTGTATATCCATTTGTGGACCTCGGTCTGCTTCCTCGTGGGCTATCTCGGCCTTCGGCTTCTTCTGGGAACTCTGCCTGTATATCCATCTGCATATCTCGGTCTGCATTGGTTTTTCATGTGGTGGATCCTATAAACATAGTCTGATGGTTAGTACCATTTTTTAGATCTAATAGTATATTGGAAATCAATGGACTAATGCGGTTAATTTTTATATCCCACTTGGGTATTTTTTTTTTTTTTTTTTTTTTACAATTTTTCCGTAAGCAATACATGGGAATCATGGTGCCAAAACAGATTGCTATCTTGTTATTTTTGAAAAGAATGAAATTTTGTGAATATTCCTGAAGGTTCCAGACAGAGATTTCAACTCAAGTTCACAAATGATGAAGGTAGCACGTTGGGAAATATCTACATCCTACGGGGACCTATATACTACATCGAGCTTTATAGTATATAGATATTATATTCAACCGAGAGCTTCAATTCAAGAATGCACGTTAATGGGTTAGGGGCCGAGAAGTGTCTAACATTTCATGTCAGTGAGTGAAAGAGACATTAAGCTTGATAGTATATAGATGTTACATGTAATTTTACAACTAATAATTTTATCTCTCTGACAGTGCGTATATTATAGTGGCCTTTGTTTGATTAACATTAACTATTCAACATTCTGTGACAGTACAATGTATCAATTCATACTCAATCATACTTTTCTAATATGCACGGAATTGTTCAAGTGAAAACAATTGTTCGTGATCTGTCTGTCATAATTGTATCGTGGTCATTTTCTTATGTAGATCGTTTTAAACGTTTTGTCATAATAATGAATTAATAAGCAGTCATCGTCTACAGCTCCTTACAAGCAACTATTTTTAAAATGTTAAGATAAAATACAACTGTTTTACAAAATTAAGATTTCAAAGCTGTAAATCTGGGGATTAATCTACTGTTGTCCACACAGGATGATCTCAAGTTAAAACCATCTGGGGCTAAACTTGGCTCAAGTTTTAAAGTTAGTGACTGATACAACTTGTTACTGACTAGTTTTAAATGTCATCTCGCCTTACGATACTTTCGTTCGCTGATCGTTCACAACTGTTTCTCTTCTATTAATGTTATAGCAAATTTAAAGGTATACCTATATCTTTATTGCAGATTGTTATTTGATTCTATGATAGACTGAATTGAATATAATAGTATATTTCATAGCAAGAGTGGAAAGTGGGGTTTTGCATGTTCGAGACCATATGTTTGAAGTGCGAGACTTGTCGAGCACTTCAAATGGTCGAGAACATACAAAACACTTTCACTCGAGTTTTGAACGATACTTTTCACTACACTACGGAATACAAACTCATTTTCACTACACTACTATGAGTTTAGCTGTTTTCGTTATGTGTTTACAACCTGCCAAACATCATATTTTCAACAGCTGTCTATTGTTTACTACCGAAAGTAACATTGTTTACAACCGAAAATTTTCCACAGTCAACAACACCTGTTTTTATTCCGTAGTGTAGTGAAAAGTATCGTTCAAAACTCAAGTGAAAGTATTTTGTATGTTCTCGACCATTTGAAGTGCTCGACAAGTCTCCCACTTCAAACATATGGTCTCGAACATGCAAAACCCCACTTTCCACTCTTGTATGAAATATACTATTTTGGAATGTTAACTGTTTATTAAATTAGAAACATTTTTAAAAACAGGTGTTGTTGACTGTGGAAAATTTTCGGTTGTAAACAATGTTACTTTCGGTAGTAAACAATAGACAGCTGTTGAAAATATGATGTTTCGCAGGTTGTAAACACATAACGAAAACAACTGAACTCATAGTAGTGTAGTGAAAAAGTGATTAAATATCAGTCTCAAATAACCATAATGTAAACATTGACAAACCATCTAAATTACCATACAATAGCATTATATTTTCAGGTTGATTAGTACTATCAGGAAACTAGTTGCATAAATAACTAAAACTACGCTTCAAGCTCAATATTAATGAGTTTGAAGCATGTAATTTCCGATACTGACAGTAAAACGAAGGTCAATTGAAATATACACAGATATGAATTAATTACTGATCGGTTATTTTAAATAAACATGCTGTTCACATAATTCTTTTTATTTATTTACATTTACCCGGTGGTATGTGTTCTGTAAATATCCACATGTTTGTGTAATCTTAATAAGTAAATTGTTATGCCACAAATTAACTGGCTGTCAAATTGATATATCCCCACTAATTACAAACTAATGGTTATCAGTTATATTAAGCTTAATAAAATTGATTTTTCCAAATTATAAAAGAAAACTATTTTTCTATTGAATTCTGTTTTTAAATTGTATAACTATTAAAGCTGTTTTCGAATTTAGGCCAAAATTCTATAGGACTATTAAGGTAAGAAGGTAAAAAGTAAGATCTAAGATGTAAAACAACAAATTTAAATTTCTTATTACGTGGACCTACCTACTCTAGGCTCAATCTATTTCCTACGAACACGACGTTTGGTGGCTTACATACTATAACACAAACATAAATTCTGGTGGCCCACCCACCACTGAACACTATGCTTCGTAGCCCATCAATTGTTGTTTGGACAGGATATCTGGTGGCACATCCTTCCTTCAACGACCGGGATATTTTATAGCCCATCTACTAAACCTCGAACAGAAAGTCTAGTGGCACACCAACCAATCCGTGAAGACCATGTCTCGTAGCCCAACAATTATTGTTCGGACCGGATATCTGGTGGCACATCCTTCCTTCAACGACCGGAATATTTTATAGCCCATCTACTAAACCTCGAACAGAAAGTCTAGTGGCACACCAACCAATCCGTGAAGACCATGTCTCGTAGCCCACCAATTATTGTTCGGACCGGATATCTGGTGGTACATCCTTCCTTCAACGAACGGGATATATTTTAAAGCCCATCTACTAAACCACGAACAGTAAGTCTAGTGGCCCACAAACCAGTCCATGAAGACGATGTCTCGTAGTCCACCTATTCCTGTATGATTGAAATATCTGGTGGTATATCCACTAACCCACGTACAAAACCTGGTGGCCCCACTTCTACAAAAATATTTCTGAAGGCCCACTCACTAACCCATGAACAGCACACCTGATGATCCACCCTTCTTGCCATGTACAAAATATCTAGGAGTCCACCACTTGTCCTGTCATACAAGAATGGGTGGGCTACGAGACACCGTGTACATGGAGTAGAGGGTGGGTCGAATGTTAGTGGATGGACCTCCAGATATCCTGTTCATGAGAGTGTGGGTTGGCGACCAGATTTTATGCTCGTGGAAGAGTAGCAAAATATTAAATAAGACATAATAAAAATCAATATCGAATTATATTGCCATTTATACGATGAAAATAAATGGTTCCAAAAATTTGCACAAACTTTCCCCCATATTAAACACTAAAAATATCTAAACTTTGAAAAATACCAGTTTGATTTCCAAATACTTTTTTGCATAACTCAAAAACTTGTCAAGTTAGAGACATAAGGTTTTTACTAAAATATTTTTAATTATAATTAACATATTTCCTGAAAATTCAATAAAAATCGTTAGATCCATTTTTTGAGAAAATTTTGTCTTTTGACCCTAAAAATAAAGACTAAAATTTCAAAAAAAGTGAAAAAATGGTCTGGAGACCTATTTACCAAATTTCACAAATACGTATCCATCTGTTTGGTCTCCAGCGAACTGCACATACACACAGACAGACACCAATATATTTTTGAAGTTATACTTCTTTGCGCCCGTTAGACACTTTGGGATGGGATGTTGGTCGAGAAACCGCGTCACGCTGAAAAGTAAGAACAAATTTTTAAGAACTATCGATTAATCGATTGTTAATCGAAGAAATTTAATCGAAGAAATTACTGATAATGATAATATAGGTGTATAATATAATAATGAAGTCACGTATAATATATTGAAGATAAATATATTGAATAATATTGAAAAATGTCTTATATTTCATTTATATATCCTGTCTGTTTGTGTGCGTGAGTGGGTGTATGAGAAAGGCCAAAGAAGTATAACTTCCACCGTGTGGTCCAACGCACACCCAATTTTTTTTCTTCAAAAAGCAACTTTTTTGGGTTTAGAGGACCATACAATGGATTTTTAGACCAACTTGTAAAAAGTGTTTTTTTACGACCACAATACTTTCTCTATACTAACGCATATGGAAGAAAGTAAAAAGCCATAAATCATGATAAGATATGTAGGTTAACCAAAGTAATGTACCTAACTGGCAGAAACACGAAAAGTCACAAAGATTGGATTAGGGCCAAAGTAAACTTTCTCTTCGTCATCCATTACCTATCGCTAAAAACAAGATTAGGTAAGGGATTCCAGTGGTCCAGGAAATGGCCAGGCAATCCTCCAAAATCTCCTGCCTCAACAACACTTTTGAAGAGCCATTGAAGATTGGAAGTTCGCCAAAGCTAACTTTACTTTTCTCTCGATTAAAATCCCTTTCATTATCCAATGCCACAACATGTTACTCTACCGTTAAGAACAATGCTGTTCTCCTTAAAGCCAAGAAAGTAGCTTTCCACCTGCCCACCCTGCACGTTCAGTGGTAGTGACCCACCCACCCACTTCTGCACGTACAGTGGCAGTGACCCACATCTACACCTAAAGGGATAGTGACCCACCTACCCACCCCTGAACGTTCAGGAGTAGTGACCCACCCACCCACTTCTGGAAGTACAGGAGTAGTGACCCAACTCTCCACCCCTACACGTAAGAGGATAGTGACTCCACCACCCATCATGCACGTACAGTAGTACTGACCGACTTACTCGCATTTTACACACAATGGTACTCACCTAACATAACCTAACCAAACATAACTTAACCTAACAAAAGTAGTGGTAGTGAATTAATGGAAAAGGTCCGATTTTTATTTTATGCACTATACAAATGAGGATCAAACTGTTATCGCAGCTACTTAATTGGTAATAGGTTGTTCGCTCAATCCTCCTAATACTGACATGCCATCCACTCAGTGGTTACCATCAGAGTGAACACTACTAGAGAAGTCTGGGTTGTCCATGTTGGGTGGTATTCAAGGTCTGGAACTGAATATCAAGCTTGTCAGTCAGCTGAAAATACTAAGTGGTTCGGATTCCCCGTAAAGATGTAGGTATTGTAGTTGCCTTGGATATAAATGAATAATAGTAATTTCTTAGCTAAGTCAAACTCAGTTAGTAAGAAGATTTTAGTTTTGGGTTAGTATGGATTCATACTAATCCTAAATTAAAGCAATCATTCTTTTCTCCTTAAAATATGCTCAAGTTATGTCGGTATCTCAAATCTGAATTTTAAGCTGAATAATTAAAATAGTAATAGAAATATTATGTTATATAGGCGTGCGTCTATTTTTATGTCCGGAAGGAGAATACCAGACATTAACAAGTAATTTATGTACAAAATTAAATAACTATTGTAACTAATTAAGACTTTTTTTGTACAAACTAAACGGTGTCAGAATATGGAGTCACTATCTTAATGTTCATAGCAGATAATTTCTTAGGAACCAATAAACTCTTGAATTTTAAATGACTAATTCCTTAGTAAAAATGTCACATGAAATTCCAGTTAAATGTTGGATAAAAAGCTGACACGTTGAAGTAGATCGCTGGAAATCTGTGCAAATTGTCATTGACTCTGCCAATTGTATATCTGCGCTGGCTATTGCCCACTCAGCGCTTTGTATGTTAAACCCAATTATACATATTGATCCCTTACTGTTCATTCCCGCTTTGTCCACTTCATGCAATTGAAATTCTCTGTTCTATCTTGGTAACATTAATTGTTTTATTTTTCTACTATGTTTTATTTTGTTCGGTACTTCAATGGATGAATAAAAATGAATAAAAAAAATAAGACACATATCAACCAGTATAAAATTAGTAAATTATCTACTCGACCTACAGACACAAAACTAGCCTTCCTTGAACAAATTTATAGGCATCCTAATCTTGTTATGCAAAACCGTAACATCTAAGCATAACAATAATAATCTACCATCATCATAAATTATATTTCTGCCTCCTGGTACGTTTCCATGAAATATATGTTCATGTTCTTGCCTTGCGTCATCTTCTTTGTATCATAGTTTCCTTTCTATTATGTTTATCATCCATCAATTATTATCTTTTTCTTCTTCCATTCACCATTTCTTCAATAAACACTCTTTGTTCATTGTATGTCTTATTCAATTTCTTTTCTCCTCCTTATATCTTTAACTATTTGCCTCTTCTCATCACTATCAGTGACCTTGTCTTTCCTTCTTACATCTTCCTACAGAGCCACATACCTTTTGCCTATGGTCTTCTTATTTCTTATTTACTTAGAGACCATGTTTCTGTTCCGTAAAGCACAACACACTCCAGATGTTAAATTTCATTAACATCCTTTTTAGCTCTTTTTCCAGCGGTCTTGATAGTCATATTCTCTTTTTATTTAAACCTTCCTTTGCCAATTCTTGTTTTTATTCTTTTGTTCATCGCATATCTCTCGTGGTCCAACCTCCTAGGTATGTCACTTACTCATCCTGTTCTATTACTTATCCCTTCAAAGTTATATGTGTTATCTCCTCCTCCCCCTAAAACCATATTTTTGGGCAAAGATCTACCACATCCACTCAAATGATTGTAGTTAGCCTACCAACCATCCTAACAGTAGACATGTGGCAGCTTACCAATACTATTGTTGGTTTCCTGTTACTAAACAATACTAAAGTCAGTTTTCAAAACTTACTTAGACACAATAATTTATTCTTTATGTTAGTCTACGATACGCAGGATTATGGCCGATCTGATCGATCTTCTAATCTCCCTAAAGCAGAACTACGACAGTTAACCTACAACTCTTCTTTACACACACTTTACTTGTAAGTTACTTGGGAGCGGCCGTAGCTAAGGCGGTGGCTTGCCACGCAGCCGGTCCGGGTTCGATTCCCGATTAGACCACTAACAGATTTTGCTCTGCCGCTACTGTTGTTCGGAAGTCACGCTAAGCCGTTGGTCTCCAGAGTAAATGTTACACACGGCTTCTTAGCTCTAACTTCACTTGATAAAAATGAGACGGTCTTTGTTTACTTGAGTTTGCAGAGGCTGTCGGCCATGTTGGTTTTAATCCCATAAGAACAATGTTAATTATGAATCCATATTTTGTCGTTATTTATTAACCAAAAGTTGTGTATGAGGTGTCATTTTTAGTTTTATCACATTGCGCATTGGGTTTGCTTTTGATATTTTGAAAACATACGCTTAGTTTTGAAAAATAGGTGAAAATAGAAACTTTAATTAAAACTTTTTTATATTTTTCTCTTTAAAACTAATTTAGGAATTTACAAAGTAATTCCAATGCGCAATTTCATTCTTGATGAAATGCAATTTTTTTGGAAAAATCCATTAAAAACCTGTCTAATTTGGATACGCGTGATCTTATGTCCAGTTCTAAAAAAAACATTGTTCTTATGGGCTTAAAACCAACATGCACGACAACCTCCGACAGCCTCTGCCGACTCCTAATTAGAAAATAACGTTATTAGTCACACAAGACGTTTACGGTTGGTTTGATAAATTCTTTGTTCAAGACTAATGTCATTATACTGGTCTTCTAGGAAAACAAGATTGTTTTTACTATAGATTTTTTGGTAAGTTATTTACATTTACCTACAGAACATCGTAGCCTACAACAAAGAGAAACAAACTGATTTGTCTTATGACGTACAGCAGTCTGTAGAAGATCGCTCCAGTTTAGAAATTATCAGAAAACCATTAAAAAGAAAGTAGTTCTTTCTTCTTGTAATCCTAGCCTTAATTTACGTAAAATATTTGATACAGGAACAGAGTAAATATTGTCCTGTTATAATTAGCTATAAATAATGTTCATTGAATATTCTATCATGTTTTATAGGAAGTGATCAAACATCTTAATTTTAACCCAGGTTGGTTTAGATATTTAAAGATTTTTTTACTGCAAATCACGAAAGCTGAGTCATAAATGTGTTGTATTCATTCTTTAAATTGAAAATTATTTTTAAGTTTTTAATGTTAAAAGCAAACTTAGCTCCAGATTTTAGTGCAATCCAGGTACTTTGCTTTAACGACTTGTGGAGAAACATTGGACTTTGGACTACTGCCAGAATCAACTTTTTCTTCCAGTTTTAAACTGCTTTTATGTCGTATTCAAAGGTCTACAGTGCATGATGAATTTTTTATATCGTCATAGGCAGTTAACAGACAAACAAAATAAGTAAAAAAATACTTCCCTGAAGAATTTTACTATGAACGCTCATTATCTAAACGTATGAATGCTAACATTTCCGAATGATTCGACAAAGTATATTAACCCTCGTATGGGGGTTTATCGACTATAAAACCCAACAATGACATTCTTTCCGTGGGTAAATAGTAGTTTTATATAGTGAGAGTAATGAATTCACTTTTCAAAGCATAAACAATAAATGATGTTTAGCGGACTTGTCCAAACATTGGCTACAAATTGTTATATACAGGGTAATATCAATTGTGTACATTGTTTGGACATCATATAAACATATTATCTCAACCCCTATAAGTAATACATTACAACTTACGGTTAGGAATGGCAACGGTATATCGATATATCGGAAATTTCGATAAATATGTTTCCATATATCGATGTATCAGTATCGATATTTTGGCCAATATATCATATCACTAAATATTGACGCTATTCTCTCTCTGGTAGTGTAGATGAGTGGATGTAGTCATTGTTACAAACTAAGGCCGCCTATTCCTAAAGAGAGTCATTAATTAATAACCCAATGACAAATGAACAGCCAGTAGCTATCAGCTGATCCCTTTCACAATATGCGATCACTCTGATTGGAATCAAACTAAGAACGTTCAGTGTATTAAGTTAGGTCTAAACCTACCGGTATATTACTATAAAATCATCGTAAGGGAAGAGATCGGCCTCTCCTAAAAAAAATAAATAAATCGAAAATGGTAATTTTATATTTTCAATATTTGTCATAATATAAGAGTGGTATTTCCTGCTTGAGTTCGAAAAGGATATATTTTTTAAGAAGGAAAATGTTTTTTAGAAAAAATAACTCCTTCCAATGAATATTTACAAAATCTGTAAAAAACCGTTCAAAGCAGCACGTATTTTTAGAAAAATTATATTTTCTCAATATGCCATTAAACTCTTAAATTATTTACCAGAAGTCTTCAATATCTCTCTATTTAAAAACAACTTCCATTTCGTTGTGAACATAAAACTCAAAAAGTAATAAATGGATTCACTTGACATTTTTCACATAAATGGATTACACATCACTGATAAATTAATGGAAGTTTAACTGATAAATTGAAATATTTTACTGTTATACACAGACGTGTAGATTTTTTTATTTAGCAAAATTCTTTGAAAATTACTATAAACTTACAAAAATAACTTTCTATTTATCTACTCAGCTGTACACTTCTTCATCTGTATTTTTAATGTAACTTAGTATTCTGTGCGGGAGTTACATCCTGAAAATGTATTGGTCTTCTATAAATCAGGTCTTGATTAAAATGGAATTAAATATTAACGAAATATAAAATAACACTAAAATCGAAGGAATTTGTTACCGTTGATTAAGTTATACCATTTCAGACTGCGATATTATTGATCGACATTTAACACAAACTGTAACCTAACCTCAAATACGTTGCGGCTAGTAACCAATCAGTAACTTCATTATCGGTTGCTGAACTGACTCCGTTAGTTCTGGCGCTGCTCTTACTACTCTAACCCACTTACTTCGTATGAGAATAAGAGAATAGAACATTTCTGGACAACTTTTTCAAAGTTTGCTCTAAACCATGTTTCTAACCTCAACTTAATGAGACTGCTCGAAACGAAAATAAAGTGAACAACAATTCCACAATGTAAATCAGCTGATAGCCAAGGAAGAAGAAGAAGAACCAGGGCTACCAACCTATAAACTGTTATCATCTTAACCTTCATTTTCTGTACTAGTAAATTAAAGTGTATAACTAAAAAGGTGTCATGGCTATATATGTTCAGATTCTACACCTATTTTAGAGCAGAAAATTAAAAACAGTGTTATCGGCTTCCACTCTGTTACCTGTCTGTTCATATGTATATATATATATATATATATATATATATATATATATATATATATATATATATATATCTTTTACAACAAATAATAACTCAAGAACGGTTTAGTTAGAAGACTTGAAATGTTGCACAGCTCTTTAGATTAAATCTATTTAAAAGTACAAAAATAATCATTGAACTATTTTTAATTATTTTAACGTGGCGATATTTTAAAACTTTCAAATCAAAATATCTTTTAAACTGTTAGATTCATACATTTAACAAAAAATCAATTATTTTAAGTCATTTTTATTATAAATCTAATGGTACCTTAAGTTTGATTGTAAACTTGTCAATAGTGGATTAATTGTATAAAATATATTTTACTGCATTCTGTGGATGCTGTAAATACTTGTAGTACGATATATGTTTTAGCAAAACTCGAATGATAACACTATTAGATCATCTATTTACAAGATATTTTTGTTGAAATGTGTTTAAAAGACCGCCATTTTGAAATGGCTAAAGATAACTCAATTACTACTTTTGTGCTCTTTAGTAGTGTTACAGTAAAGGGCTGTGCAAAATTTCAAGTAATTTCATAGAACTGTTCTTCAGTTTTTTTTTTTTTTTTTTTTTTTTTTTTTTTTTTTTTTTTTTTTTTTTTTTTTACAAAACACAATCTGACAGATAACGGAGTTGGCTTGATAATACTTTATTCTTTATTTTCTGCCCTAAATTAGATTAAGAGTTTAAGAGTTCGAAGAAATGTAGCCAGAACACCCTTTTAGTTACACACTGTATATATTTATACATCGTATGGAATTCAAAGCCAGCTACCAAAAGGAGAAGTATTTAACATTAAAAATTACACTAATATGAAATACATTAAGTTTAAAAATCTTAACTACAAAGTATTTGTGTCTCGGTTTTTAGTGTTTGAATACTGATCTCCAGTCACACAGCCAAATCCAGGTTTTCTATAACCATTTAACACCTGCTTCTCCGATTGGACGGAGACCAGCTGATCGGGCCTGAGAAGAACACAATGGACAATAATTAACTCTATGATACATAGTTTGAGTTTAGACTCCGGAGTCACTTGACCGATCATTTTGCAATCCACTTCGTAGTTGAAAAAAAGTTCAAAGATAATTCAAGGCACTGACTAATTCATAATAAGCCTTATATTTCTAAAATTAATTATTTTGTAATTCAAATCTTAATCTATGAAAGAAAATAATTAATTAAATTTCTTCTCTGAATAAGTCTGTTTAGTGCAATTTTAGTTGGTCGGTAACGTAATTCGTTAAATCCAATGGATTAACTCATTCCGCTCATATCTGGACGAGTGGGAAAGGCAGAGAGTTCTGAGCTCGATCCCAAATAGTTAAACACTAGGCGGGACCCCTGCACGCATCGCGTGTCAACTCCGTCTCCGGCTACGCTGGAAATCATTTACATTTGAACAGCTGCTACTTTTCGATTCATTAAAATATATCTACATGTTATTCTTATGGCCGAAAACGTACTTTGAGGGTGAAACGACGTACTTGAGTGAAACACGTACTTTCCATACCCTTTAGGGTGAAAATATTGAAGAGTTGACACCTTAATGTACAACTACGAACAGAGGCAAAATTGTTAACACCTCAACCATTTAAATTGGTGATGAAATAAGAGAGGAGGTGCGTTGACAAAAAACAGCTTCATGTATTATACATAAGAATGTATACATATATAAAGTAACAGGGTTAATGTAGTCACTGTTGATATTACTTGTTCTTAATTCGTTTGACATTTGTTTTTATTGACTGTAATTATAGCAAGTTATTTGCAATTATGAATCACTTTTAGAGAATTTAATGATTAATTAATTTTGGTACTTATTGGTATAGTTCGAGAAGATTAGAATGATTTTTTGTTTTAATTTCCATCAAATTTATTATTAAAAGCTATTTTAAATTTTCATCTACATGAACATAAATGCTGGAAAGCTGTAGGCAAATATGTATACATATAAAGTAACAGAGAGTGAAGGTTGTCACTGTAGAGAAAGGTTAAAAAGTATTAACTTATCCTAAAACCAATTTAAGTAAAAAGTGTATATTATAAATGATGGAATCCTACGTACGTGTAAGGGCGCCCTTCTTCTCTCAGTGACAATAGAACAGGACAACAAGCCAACTGCTTTGTTCCGCCCCAGTTGAGGTGGATGTGAAGCTTTTAGGGAAAGTGTCCACAATAAAACAGAAATCTCGCCACATAGAACCATATTTCTTCCTTATTCCGACTAAAAAAAGTAAAAAACTGTATTTTTTGTACCTAAGTAACCACAATTAATATTTTATCAAACCACAAAGGATTAGAAAATTTTTATCAGTTCTTGTTTATCGTCATTTTGGTCCATTTGAAAAAAAAAAAATAAACTAAGATTTGTGGATTTGTTTCTAAATTAGTCAAGTTTACTGGTCCATCCACCCACCCATACACGTACGGTAGTGATGACTCTCCTACGCACACATGTGTCAAGTGATATTGAATAATTCGGATTGTGTTTTAGGTCAAAACAAGCAAATCATTCAATATAAAAGTTTCTTATCATGATCAATTTTCTTCCCTGTGTCTGGGTGTGATTTTTATAAAAATTGTAATATTTCAAAAACTGTTTAGAGTCCATTACTAAAAATCAGTGTGAAAACTGATCTCATAAAGGCACATTGTACTTAAAGATGGTGTATCCCTAAAATTATTTTTTAGGCACCTGTATAAAAATGTAAATAACGTAACATAAAAGACATAGCAAAGACACAACATTTATGGACAATTTTAAGACAATCCGGCGTTTTAACATTTTGGAAGATCAAGTTTGACAACAACTAAAATTGTTTTGTCGTTAAAACAAAGTTTGAGCGATTGAAATATCTTATTTTCTTGATAGTCATAATTTTAATAACAAAATTATGGTTTTCTCTGACAAATAAAGTGTACTGAAAGCACCTAATATAATACTATGAATCAGACATTTTTTAAAATAATGACATTGGGAGAGTCGACGGATGAGCAGTCTAAGGCATCAGGACTTGAACCTGAGGTAGAGACAATGAAAGTTCGAACCCTGTCCTGAACTGGAAGATTTTGTCAGTTCTGTATCAACTTGCTTGTATTTACTGCCCCCCCCCCCCCACACTCTGAATAATATCCCCGCAAAGATCAATAATCTATAGAGAATGTTTAGGCTTAGTAATTTTAAGATGGTCCCTCCTTAATTAAAAAAAGAAAAAAAACATGTAACTATTGTAAAACGAATTTTGAGATACCAAAAAAGGACACCTCACCACGTTAATTTAGGCAGCCCACTTGGCATGTCTCACGGAAGTTTTAATCACATTTCCACCGTGTTAGTTAACTATTTACCTGTGTTGTAACTAGTCACATGTTCCACTGTGGCTCTTCACATTTGTGTAGTAGAATCATTGTGATATTAGATACACAGCTAAGCTCTAAATAACATATTTAACTAGTTTCACTATCAGTGATTTTAGTTATATATTTATATACCACACAAATATATTTCTCATATAATATTAAACCTTGTGTCTATATCAGCTATTGTAAGGTCCAGTAGTGTAGTGGTAGTGGGGATCAATGTACATTTAACACAGTTTAAACCTGATGTGATAGCAGACCTCACTGAGTATTGATGGGCCATTAGATTGCAACCTACTGAAAGCACCAATGTGAAATAGATACATTGAGTGGTGTAAGTGAGATAGAGAACCACTATTACCCCCACTATTTGATTCGATTTGAAAAGTGCATAGAAATTAGGTATATGATAAGACGTGTGATGGCAGCGTTGCACCAAGCCCCACCCATTACATCAGTAGCAGTGACCGTTGGTTGGTTTAATTAACACAAAAGAATCAAGCTTAGGATGACTAAATTAAATCATTAGACCTGTTTATTATTCAAATAATACAATGAATAACAGTAAATCAAAGTTGTACAGTTCATCACAGCATTATTGCGAAAGCTTAACACAAACTGGAGCTGGTTGGCGAAAGTTAGTCTCATCTGTGATGACGGTGGTGGAGTGGTGGAACTTCCTTCGCTGCTGAAACCCCTATTTGCGCTAAATATAACACGCAGGTCACAATTCTCGAGGCCAAATTGTAATAAAATTACTAAGAGAAATATTCCTATTACAAGATATAATATATATTATATTTATATATATAATATAAATATATATATAATATATATATATATATATATATATATATCTGTAAGTAATAATATAATCAAAGATATTAGTCACTTACAGTCATTTTAAAATTTCAAAAAGCATCAACGCTTAGAACCATTTCCTTTGACATTTAAAGTATTAGCCAAATTTACCTTTAAGCGCACCCTTAACATTTATTTACTCATTGCTACATTAGCTCTCACATTGTACCTTACTATGAACCTTTAAATAGTATTTCTTCTATCAACACCAGCATGGTGGCTAAGGCTATCTGTCTTCCCAACTGAGCTAAGAGTCGGTTCTTTACACCTTACATAGACAAACACTGTAACCCATCTACTTGGGGATAAAGTTTTGTTGAGATTGTAGGTGATAAGTTGTAATCTTGGACCTTTTAATGGTCTGGAGTGTCCGTGTTGGATGATAGTGAAATGGGGCCAATATTACTTAGTTCGGATTCCATGTAAACCTGTAGATCCTTTAGCTGCCATGGTTGTTGGGCTATAGTAACGACTCTTCCTAAATAACAGACGACCTTAGTTAGTAACAATGACTACACTCGTGCATCTAAACTCGTCACACTCATTCGCAACCTCATATTCGCCCATATCTCTACGATCGACCACTTGGCAATGAACTATGAATGAATAAAGTTCACTTACCAGCACGGTTATTGTTAACTGGCGAGTGAAGTTTTACTCTCAAGAATAAAAAAATAAATAAATACCTATACGCACTTTCTATCGTGTTTTTAGTTTATAATACTCGTAGTAAAATTAAATAACTTCTGTATTGTGTAAATGTGTTTCTCAGCGCATAGTTTTATATACAGGGTGTTTGAAAAGTATGGGGCGAAACTTCAGCAAATGATTAAATGGGTAGAAATAAACAAAAAGGTTCCTATGAAGATGTGTCTTGTCTCGCTTAGTTTGGCGTCTATCTGTCTGTGTGTGTGTTCTTTAAAAAATACCATATCTCCTAAACAATATTAACTATAGTTTTGAAACTTGACATAAATATTTAAATTTACACAACCTAACATACTCTAAAAATATAAAATAATATTTTTTCCCGTTTCAAAATGGCGGCTGTTTAAAAATGTTAATCCTAAATTGTATGAAAACCAAATAGAAAACAAATCATTGTCACGATACCTAATATTTAGCATAAGCAGAAACAAATATTTTGGTATTTCATTTGTTACAATCGACAGTAAATAACTGAGAAAATGTAATTTTTCTGGTTGTGTACAACATTTTACTGGAGGTTTTGTTCAAGTCAATAGACACAAGTATACGAAACATTTTACACACAATTAGACAAATTATATTTTCTCAGTTATTTACTGTCCGTTTGAAACAACTTGGGTACCAAAATATTTGTTTTTGTTTATGCTAAATATTAGGTATCGTGACAATTTTTGTTTTTAATTTGGTTTTCATGAAATATAGCATTAACACTTTTAAACAGCCGCCATTTTGAAACGGTTAAAAATATTATTTTATGTTTTTAGAGTATATAATAGAGGTGGTGTGAATTTAAATATTCACGTCAAGTTTCAAAACTACAGTTAATACTGTTTAGGAGATATGGTATTTTTTAAAGAACACACACACACAGACAGATAGACGCCAAACTAAGCAAACACCCCTGTGTAAATCTCAAATGTTACATGCGAAATGTTTTAAGTTAAATCACATTATAGACATTGACCACAGATAGTAAACTAACCACAAGTACATCGGGGTTGTGGAACCACTTACTAACTTAATTATCGGTCGGTGAACTGACCTCCCTCCAGTTGCGCTGCCTCTGAATATTCCGGCAGTTATATAACTCAGTTTACAGTAAGTACTGTTTGTATAAACCTAGTTAGACCCAGACACGCTTTGCTGTGACAATCTGATATTAACTGATTTCAAGTTATTTTTAACGTTTCAATTAAAGTAACTTATAGATTTTTTCATAAATAAACAATCATCTGGTCACAGTAATCAACTTACATTTATTAAAATTTTTTAAACGTTGGTAGGTCGGGAAATGCTTAAACTTACGGAAGTTTTATTTAAACGTATGTAGATAGAGATTAAAGACTTCTGGTACATACTTTAAGAGTGTAATGCTATTTAAAAGAAAATAGAAATGTCTAATAAAATATAATCTGCTTTAAAACGGTATTGTAACAAATTTCGTTAATATATTTCGGATGAAATTTTTTCTCTAAAACAGATTTTACTTATTTAAAAATTTTGTGAGTCCCTATTGGAACTCAAGCAAGAATACCACTTTTATATTAATTTATAATTATCTATTGAAAATTACAAGTTTGGTATTTTCTTTATTTTTAAGGAAAGGTCTCTCTATTCTTAGTATTACCAGTGCCCAATTCCCTTATATTGTGCGGGGAACTTATTCAGACAGAGTAAGGCAGACCACCGTGCGAGGAAAGGCACTGAGGAACGTCTCGTTGGGGTTGCTTACAGCCTCACCAAGAGGGTTGTCTCTACATGGGTCGCCGGCAAGTTCCCGGATATCTGGGAGGCAACGCCATGTAACAGGCAAGCCAAGGAGATTCTGTCGGGTCCGTTGTACTCCAACGCGGCTGAGGCTCTTTCTCTTGCAAGATCAGAACTCCGAAGGGTGGTTGGTTTTATAACTGGACACTGACGTTTCGGGCACACATGAACAAGATGGGGTTCCAAACCCCCATTCTCTTGTGTAGGAAATGTGTGGAGGAGGAGGAGTCTGGATGGCACGTCCTCTTTCACTGCCCGGCTCTAGCTATGAAGTGGGCTCTCACCTCATCAGGAAAATCACAGGAAAACCTCATCAAGGCAATCTCAAGGGTCTCTAAGGACCTTGGATTAGATGAGGTTTGAAGTCCTGTAAATGAGGTTGCACAATAAGCCTTTTTGGCTTAAGGGCCGTTAGAAGGTTTGAAGCCTGGCCTTTTAAATCGTAAAAGGGTTTGGAACCATTACAGTACAAGGTGAACATTACTGATAAATAATTCCATATCCAGGGCTGATTCGAACCTGAGATAACATTAACGAAAGCTCAAAGTTTCGATGTCTGGCTCGTCCTTTGTGTGAAATTAATAAAAAGTATATATAAATAAAAATAGTATAATAAATATAAAAAGCAGTGAGTTAAAGTGATTTATATAAAGTGAGTAAAGTCTTGATGTAAAGTAATTGATTTAAGAATTCCTTTAAGTCAATAAATTAAATAACAACGAATGTTGTTAATATAATTTTTTTTCATATTCATGCAGTAATACCAAAACTAAGGTAGGCTGAAGTTGAGGAGGGAGAGCATTCTGCTATAAGTTTTACATACCTCTTTGGAATCTCTATTCGACCCTCAATCATTCCTCTTTGTTCTGTCGATTAGATTGTTGTACCTTTAAAGATATATTTGTTAGTTAATTATCAATACCAACTTGATATTTTCATTTTTCACTCTATTTTAGTCCACCGTAATGAGCTATGAAACAGAAACCTTTAAATTACGTTTACCAGTTTATTGATGAACAGCCTTCGTTCTTTTATAGGCTAGACATCATCTTGGTTCATTTTTTACGACGAGTAGACGTTTAAAAAGATTTTATAATACTCAAACCATTCATAAATATTCAAAATTCAACAGTTGGTTAAAACCTAGCTTCATAGCCTGAACGTTCTTAGTTTCATCCCAATCAGAATGATAACAAACTTTGAAACGGATCAGCTGATAACCCCTGGCTTTTCATTTGTCATTAGGAAATTAATTACACTTTCTAAGGAATAGTCAGCCTTAGTTAGTAACGATGACTACATTCGTTCATCTACGCTCATTCGCCCATATCTTGACAATCGGCGTCTTAAGAATAAATAAATAAAACTAACACGTGCAGACTACTTAAAATAAATTTTATATTATCTGTTATTGTTACAGTTATTACCTTATTAATAAATATAAACTATCTGCTGTATTTCCTTAAGTAAACGCGGTTATTGAGTCACAAGCCTTGCCGGCGTTTTACAGTTGAAGAGATCTCGTTCACTGGGGAATTGTTCCATGTTTTATTCATGCTGCCCTGCAGTCTGTAGACTTATAACATTAGAATTGAATTGTGTTTTTTCGCAGTTCACTATATTAATTCGTAACAAACGATCTAAAATAGTTGCTACAGTTTCGTAAATAAAATAAGTAGTTTTTACGTAAATTTTCTCTTTTATTAATTATTAAATAAGCCGCCAATCGTAGGGATATGGGCAAATAGAGAGTGGTAATGAGTGTGACGAGTGTAGAGGAACGAGTGTAGTCATTGTTATTAACTTAAGTGGCCACTAAGGGACCTTCAGCTTTACTCGGAATCCGAACCACGTAGTATTGGTCTGATTTTCAGCTAACTGACAAGCTTTATACTCACTTATCTCCTCTATACAACATCCGGACCCTGACTACCACTCAACATGGAATTATCTAGTAGTATCCACGTCGATGGTAACCATTGAGTGAACATCATGTCAGTATTAAGAGGACTGAGAATAGAATCCATCGCCTATAGTATTTTCAAGTAAGAAGGTGAAACGCTTTAAATTCCACAGATAAATCAACAAATATAGGGACCAATTTCTTCCCGATATTTAGGGGATAAACACAACCTCAGAACAGGGGGGGCGACAGGCAGGTAGGAATGCAGTTCATGAGAGTTTGACATTCCTCTTTGGAAACCATCTCCCCTCTTATTTGTTCTCACTTCATTTCCCTTGTTTATATTTTGACATGTTTATTTTCGTACTAACTTTAACACTTTGGACTTAAGTTACACTCGACTCTTAAATATGATACGCCGACATGACGTTATGCGTAAGTACGCGCTTAAAATTAAGGTGAATATGAACTTTTGAATAATTGTGGATCAGTGTTGATGACCTGTGAAGTCTGGTTACTAACTGAGTTTGACTCTTTCTACAAAATTATACAATGAGGATAAACCAGTTATGTTAAACTGGTATTTCCAATCTTTTCATTTTATTCTTTTATAAATAAAATATGTAGGCCGAACAATTCATATAATGTTGGATGGATACATAACATTTTACAAAGTGTGAACATTTGTAAATAGTGACTTGAACATTTATAAATTGTCTAACTTTTAACTATGTCAATGTGGTTGATGTGCCATAAATGGCATACTTTTACAAGTAGACATTAGAAGTATCGCGGAGTAAACTATAATAAATATTCATAAAATAAAACCCGTTCAAAACTACTCAAAAATAAGCACGTACACAGAGAAAAAAGAAGCAGATGTCGTATTATTATAGCCACAACGAACGAGGTATGATACTTATAACTAGACTCAAACTTATGTACATATTTATAAATATATGTTTATCCTTGAGGATTTTGGGAAGTAGGAAGAGACTGACAAGGTGATGGCCCTTCCATCGCATGGCAAACTGGAGAAGTAACTACTTGACACATTAACTCGACACACATTCAGCACACTGTTGTATGGGGACCTCTGTTTCTTTCTTCTCTGTGGAAAGTATAACATTTTATAAATGGGATTCCTCATTTTCAGCATTTTCGTGTCATATTAAAAATTATTTGATACTAATAAACGATTAGTTCTAAATGTAATATTCAAATTAGAGTTAGGAAGTTAATGAAATGATTTAAATCACACAAAAAGACCAAATAAAGCAGACATACTAACAATTGTTTTACATACTACTAGAGAAGTCCTTTCTGAGCTAAGTAAAACTCAGATAGTAACACTCGTTCATCTACATTCATCGCCCTCATATTCAACCATATCTATACGATCGGCGTCTTACAAATAAATAATGAATAACGTTCTTATTTTAGTAGGTCGTTAAAATATGTTATTAAATTCTACTTCAATAAAATTAAGTATTAATTAAGTAACCGCTTCATTAAAAGTTCGAATGCATTAAATACAAATAAATGGATACATTGCTATTTTTCTCTATTTTTTATGAATTGTATTTTATAAATATAAACGAATTATATATATAGTTTGTTACATTAATAATTCCTACAATAACCGTTCCGTTTAAGCTTATTCATCATGTGATGTGTTAAGTTGAATAACACTTTATAGTAATAAAAATAAACACGCATAATGAATGTAATGTATTATCACTAAAAATTATCGATCGATTGGTATCGATAGGTTATTCGTACAATCGATTGTAGAGCGGTTGGCAATGACATTGGTAAGTCAATTGATATTCAGATACCGTCTGCAGTTCCGAGCAGTCTAGAGTAAAGCAACTTCTACTGGGGCTTTGACTCACCGGCTTACATTACAGCGTTGAATACATTATTAGATTGGTCATATATATTGTTTAGATCACATTATTATCATAATTATATTTAGGAAATGAAGTAGATCTCTTTATTTGTAAGGAAACTAGTATTGCAGTATAGATACATATGCCACTTAGAAAACGACCTTTTCGACTCACTTGTGCGAGTGAGATGCAAAGAGCTGTGCAAGTACAGCTACTATTCTCCCACTGTGTAATTACATATAAAAAGTGTCATAGTAACCAGAGTGGTAGGCCGGGTGCTGACGGTGTAATAGCAAGCTTCGCCCATTTTACGTCATTAGCAACAATGATCACTGGTTGGTCTGATTAACACGAATAAAGCTAAGAGCGATTAAATTAAATCGTTATTTATTATTCGAATAACAATCAATAATAGCATTAACTAAATTAATAATAATGGGCCTATGAGCAATAAATAGCAATTTAACAAATTTTAGCATTTGCTACAGTTATTTTTCAACTAAACACTGTTGCGGAAGTTAGTGACGCCCTAGAAGCAAGGCAGCTCAGTGATGGAATGATTCCCCTCTGCTGCTGGAACCTCTACATGCACTAAATGTAACACGCAGGTCGTTTACTATCCGGCCCACTTATAATTTATATTTTTTTAATTAATTCAATCTATTATTTCAAAAATAATATTGTTATGAAGTTACTTTCAGTTGACTGATGAAGCTTATGGTGGTATGGGAAAACTAAATTTTGATATTAATCAACTTCTACCTGAATATTATGATCTCATCCCACTTGACTCATAAGTTGATTCATCAACTAAATTGTTTGATGTTGTAGTCAATGGGGCATGAGGGTATTAGATAGATAGATAGATAGATAGATAGATAAGCATTTTTATTCACAAAAACATCAGTTACAATATACAGATCATATAAACGGTGGAAATAGTTCCCCTCATGGGCACATGCCTGTGGGAGGGGAGGTTCATTATTCCGATACCAATCTTTGAGATATGGTGAATTTGAGGGGTGAATTGAGTGTAATGAGTGAATATGAACGAGTGTAGTCATTGTTACTAACTAAGGTCGACTGATCCTTAGAAAGAACCATTTATTAATAGCCAGAGCAAATAAAGGACTTATAGCTTCACGTGAAATCTGTACCTCTCAATATTAATCTGATTTTCAGCTAACACAAGCCGGATACTCAGTTCTCAGCCCTACACAACATCCAGAACCTGACCACCAGCCAACACGGACATCCCAGACTTCTCTAGTAGTGTCTAAGTCGATGCAACGATCGAGCGGATCCCGGCTCAGATCCGTGCATAGAAACTATCGCCTACAATCTCCACTACGCTGACCTCAAGTAGCTGGATTACAGCACAACTATAGGTTAAGTCGAGTTAAGAAGAAACAGTCGTGGGCCTAACAACCTGACCGTCGTCTGTCCCCATGTCGTAAATGAATTAGTCAACGCTGCATACACACGCTAGTTCAACTTTAAATACTTGACATTGCTACTTGAGGCTGTACTGTAGTTTTTGTAACCATTTTGTGGAATTCTAAAGGCCACGCATAATTTTAACGACAGTTTCAGTATGTTGTTGTTTATGATTAGTATTTTGTTTCTAACTAATAATTACTATTAGTATTTATTATTTGATTTATAATATTTATTATAGAGTAATAACTCGTTCTTTTGTATATTGAAATATACAATTGTTGAAATTGCATTGTTGTATTCAATAATGTGCATACAGATGCTGAAAAAAAAAAACAATGCCTTGGTTAAGTGATATACAAAAATACACTATTTTTAATTTTTTAAGTTTTTTGGTCAAAATTGAGTAAATTTTATCTGATAAATAAATAACTGTTAATTAACTGTTCTTATTGTCCAATCGTAACATGGCCCAAAACTCCTTTGTTTTTTCGTTCTCTATTTACGACAGTGGCATTTTTTTAACTTATTCTACAAACGTTATTATGGGACAGCGGTCCAAACCCATCAAGAAAATTAGTAGTTGACCTCTCGGGATTTGAATCCGTAAGCTGTGCTAAGCAACAGACCTTTATATAGGATTGATGCCCAACTTCATAGAGCCATCTTCACTTCCTTGGCTCCCGGTACTGTGCAATAGCTCCCCCAGAAATAAAACGTCTGGAGGCACTTACTTAAAGAATTCAATAAGATCTTGAACCTTCTAAGTGCAGTATCTGTCTGCAAGAAATGTATTTGCAAGAGTGACATTCCGACTACGCAACCACCTCAGAAAAATGAGAAAGGCAAGATTTTCCAATACCATTCGAGATATTTTTTCAGTAGAGGACTAGCAGGCAGGCTTAAAAGTAGATTTTCTATTCCGCACAGTCTACTATGGCTTTATTTATCCGATTCTGTAATAAGCCGTTGTCCTCTAGGGTTATAGAACAACTAAAACGCAATTCTTATTCAAAATGTTTTTAAAAAATCTATCTGAACAGTTTAAAAAAAGTCTTTTAGACACCCTTGTTTCAAAAATCATAATATTTTAACGTTCTTATATATTTAAATAGTCCACTGTGTCATGTTTGTTAGGGGAATCCCAGACTATTTACGCCTGTAAATTCTTCTAGCCAGTATGACCTCCGTGGCCAGAAAAATCTTGTTGCTTCTCGCCACAAAACAAGTTTTTTTAAAAAGCCACTTGATAAGTGATGGAATCAGGCTAACAACTCAAAGGCCTGTAGCGGAGTTGTTAGCAAATACAAAACAACTCAAATACTGTCAAAGCGGACACCGACACGGCCAAGTTTAGCAGAATCGTTAAGAATATTTTAATCACTCGATTCTATGACAGCGTGAGGGAGTATATTAATGCTATCCTAGATAGTGTAAATATTACGTACGACCAATGTACGTGTAAGAATGGGTGGGTGTGTCAATAACACTGTACTTTTATAGGTGGGTGGGTGGGTCAGTACCAATGTACGTGTAAGAATGGGTGGGTTTGTCAATAACACTGTACGTGTATAGGTGGGTGGGTGGGTCAGTACCAATGTACGTGTAAGAATGGGTGGGTGGGTCAATAACACTGTACGTATAAGCGTGGGCTGTAGGGTCCTCAACAGTGTCCTTTATGGGTGGGTGGATGGAGATGCGACTTAAATTTTTCTTCTCTGTGATATTGTGATCTATGTCTGGCTAATCGAAAATCAGTTGGTAGATATCGTTACATTGCATTGACATTGCATTAGTGTAATTATTGCCACCTATGAATCTGTAGCATTTTCTATGTACGATTATTCTTTTCTCTGTGACGCTGCTATATTAATTGTACTGTAATTATTAAAATAAAGGAATTTTGAGTTTGAACCATCATAACTTTCAGAAAACACAAGAGGTGTCTGTAAGTTTCAAACTGTAGTCTAGGAACAAGTAATCTATAGACAACACTTAGCTGAACGCCATCGCCAAGAAAACTTTCAAAAGTTTCCTCAGTCTGTGTGTGAAATAATTATGGACCATATTATTGATTTTTGTTAAAAAAATCCCTTTATAAGATTTAAATATTTATTGTTATAAATAAAATGTCAAGTTTTATCACGTGTTTAACTTGTAACAAACGTTTTTATTTAATACTAGGGGACACCCCTGCACGCTTCGCGTGCCAACCCGACTCTCGCTGCGCTCGAAACACCTCGGCCTTCGAAATCGGCACGTGATTTTGTCTAAAAAATATTAGTAGATTATCTGTATAACGTAAAATCATAATATTAAATTTATTTACAGTATTTCACTCACACTACTTGCGTTGCTATCTATTTATTTCAAACGTGTTTATTTAGTTTTTTAACATCTGAAGATTAAACTCTTAATGCATCAATAGGGTAATGTCACATACAACATAAACATGTTTATTTATTTATAAAACAGCTGTTATTTATTTACTAAAATCAACCCATAATATGGATCTTGTGGAAAAAAGGAAATATTGAGGGGCTGTTTGTACCTCTTAGGAATAGAATTTCGACAAACCATTTCTTAGTGGGTCCCTTCGATACTAAAACTAACTTTCTATACAATTTCATATAAATCCGTTCGGTGGTTTTTGAGATTTTGTGATTAGTGAGTCAGTCAGTGGTATTTGGATATATATATATATATATATATGAATACAAATAAATGAATACAAATAATTTGTATATATATGGATACAAAATTCAGCTTATTTCAACAACCTTTTACGTATTTATATTTCTCAAACCTTAAGCAGACTGAAAAAATTAAGAATAAATTATATTCTCCCAAAACTTACTGATTTTAGTACTTAGGGCTACTCAGCGTAAAAAAGAACAGTTCGTTTTTTTTAATGTGGGTAATAAGATGCATGGAAATTGGATTGAAATAAAATTTTTTTTACAAAAACTATAAAAGGCCTCTTAAATGATTAATTTCATACCAAAACTATTCCATTTATATGAGATATAACACAAATTTGTTAATTTTATACAAGTCAACGTCATATAACGCCAATTTATTAAAATCCCTCTAGACTGAGGAAGGCAGACGTGGTTTATCGAACTCTATTATCATTATATTTGTACATTGTGTCCTTATATTGTGATACAGTTGTGTTGTGTGACGTCACAACATAAAAATTTTAAAAAGTGTTATTTTACCAAGCTAACTTAGGCCTATGAATCCCTCTGTAACACTTGACGTGGAGAACCACCAGGTGAGCTGCGTGCAAGGACGGGATCTCTTAAAGGTCACCTATCTTTGGAACATTCTACTTCACAATCTCCACACCTATGGGATGCAAGGAGTACCACTTCAGGTGCTGGAATCATATCTTACTAATAAGAGAACGCAAACTACCCAAGTTTCTTAAATACGATCTGGATATATTTTTCTAAGTTATGGAGTCCAACAGGGATCAATATTTAGCCCTCTCTTTTTCCTGATATAATTAAATGAAATTGGTTCATCGCTACAGCACGGTGCACTCGAACAGTATGCTGATGACATGGCTTTCTGCTTTAACGAAATTATAAATCAGGATTTTCAATTTCGGGCAAGATTTTGAAAACTCAACCTTGACATAAATTTAACAAATTCCAATTTCAGGAGCTTTTGTTTACAATCGTCAAATTCCGAAGGAAGTCAGACAATCACTTGTTTGGTTCAGAGGGCACTAAAATGAATTTCTGACCTACTTGTAAACGTTTTTTTGAACGATCACAATAAAAAAAAACATGAAATCAAAGCGAAACTAAACAAAACTACTAACACAAAATGTCAAACAAGTGATTTACCTTATTGTGATTCAGTCAATATTTATGGACTACGACAGTACAAGTTGTTTCTCAAAGAGCATCGCAATTATACTTGTCTCAAACTTTTAATTGCTCTAACAAAGAGAGAACTTATAAATGTTTAAGAAGTGTTTTTGTGACACTGAAATGGAGTGTGTAAATGTCGCTTCAATTGATTTACCTCTTTAATATCTCTTCAGTAACAAATCTTTATTAAATTGATTGAAACTTATATTTTTAATTAAAACGTTTTATTAAAGTGTAAAGTTAAGGCCCTCTAAATATACAGACGCGTAGTTAAATATCAATCTTGTCTAAAATCAATTTGTCTAATCTTTGATTTATTACGTAATAGCACGATATATGTAAAAATAAAATCTTTAGAGATTATCTTAATTTACCAGGTAAATTTAGAGAGACCAATGGTTTAAGGGTGCTTTCCGAACCACCACCATTGACCGGGCACATGGGAAGGACGGGACACTCAGACGGTCACCCATCCAAGGGACAGCCACGCTCAATGCTGCTTGTCACCGTTATCTTGCATTAACGTTGTCTAGGTCACTGGTTCGATTGAGTATGTCAATTGTAGTTTGTTATGAATACTACGCTTATTATCTACATAATACTGATATTTATTTCAGAAACAGAAATATATTTATAATAAGTACTGACATGAATTACCACCCACAATGTCCATCAACAGTAGTTAGCTCAACTTAAATTAAATTTTAATAATCAATTGGTTCAACGCACTACCCACCGTTCAGTTTTCTCCAGTGATTGATGATTATTAAATGATGATTGATAATTGATGATTATTGATGATAAGGGGTTTTTATATTTTTCATCATTTTTCTAATGGTGGGTACTATCAAAATCCACAACAACAACCAAAATCATACAATAAAACTAATAAATGGTTCCAAATAATTGGCACAAACTTTCCACCATAGTAAACAATAAAAAAAATCCAAACTTTGAAAATTACCAGTTTGATTCCCCAAATAGGGTTTTTGTTGTATCTCAAAAACTAGTCAAGTTAGAGAAATGCGGTTTTCACTAAAATATTTGGAATTGTAATCAAAATCGTTTATTGAGAAAATTCAATTTTTGTAAGTGTTTTACCCGTAAAAATAAAAAAATTTCAAAAACTTGAAAAAAATTTCTGGAGATATTGGCTAAATACACCTTCATACCAAATTTTATAAAAATTGATCCGTCCGTTTGATCTCCAGCGAAGTGCTCATACACACAGACAGACGCACATACGGACAGACATCCAAAATGTTTTTTCAAAAAAAACTTTTTGGGTTCGCCCTAAAATGCATGTTTAGACCAACTTGTAAAAGATTTGGTTTTTACGTTCACAATACTTTCTCTAAGCTAACGCATATGGGAGAAAGTAAAAATAAACCATTAATATCATCTAAATTAAATAATCACAACATAATTTTACTATCTTAATTTAACTCGTAGAACTAAAAAATTCGAAAAGACTTAACTCTTAAACGTTTTGTGGTTAAATTAAAATTGACACTTTATTATTTTACCGTATTAACTCGAGTTTATTCTCATTTGTCGACATATCACATACTTCATATAGCTATAACATGTAATAAAGAAATATAACACTCCAAAGTTGAGTTTTTGGCGTTTTTTGGTAGTGTAGTCAGTCGGCTTCTACGGTCTGACCTTTGCGATGTATTTACAGTTTGAAGGGAGAATACTCCATAAAGAACACATGAACCGAGGCTTTACTACCGTGCAAGTTGGAGGGCTGCCCCCTCCCCCTCACCTATCCGCATTGCAGATTGTTATCCTTGTCAAATATCCGAGTGTAGATACGAAATAACAATAACAATCGTCTCGTAAAGATACAAAAAAGTTAATTCAATAACATTTCTACATAATGTTAATCCCAAATTTTCAAAACTTAAAGCAGTTTTAACTAACTTGATATTTATCTCGATGGATTTTAATATAATATTATTTCAAAACTGTATTAAATTTCAATGTTCGTATCTTATTTGTAAAGAAAGTCGAACAAGCGATGCAACTCTATAGGCACCATATAGGCACCGAGAACAAAGAAACATAGGTCGCAACAAAGAGAGGGCTGAATGTGTGTCGAGTAGTTATTTCTTCACTGTACCATGCGAATGCAGGGCCAGCACTTTGTCAGTTCCTCCTTTTATTCTCCCCGAACCCTGAAAAATTATACTAGACATGTATAAAGTTCTACATTACTTGTTATTTATTTATGTAAGCCACTGAGGCGTTCACTGCGACCATAAGAAAGCGACTTCTATTCATTTTTTCTCTGAGTTATAGACCGTTCATTCTATAAGACCACCAGACATGATTTAATCTCAGCTCATAAAAGATGGGGTCACTCGGATGCTGAACAAATGCCTTTAAAAATATAATCATAAACAGTTTCTACGCTATGTTGATCATTCCTAGAAAACTTCAGTTTTTTCGGCTAATTTGAAGTTGAAGTGGAAATATTAATCTAATCAGACTAACTTGCCGAAATTAATAATCAACCAACTGGTAGAAAATGTTTAGTTCGAACGTTCAAAGGAAACATAAAAAAGAGTTCCAAGTTTGAAAGAAGAGATGTTCGTAATAGAGCAGGTATAGTTTATTTCTTTTTTCACATGGGCCTGCAGGCCTGTGCGTGAACTTTATTCAACCAGCGCAGTACCGACCATTAGCTCAGTTGAGGATTCATGGACCTTGGTCCTCCGCAGTCCTCCACGCCAATTAAACCAGCTACTTGGGAACAAAGTGTCGTGAAGATTGAGGCGATAAGTTATATGCTCACCTCTTAATACATATATGGCGTCCACTCAATGGTCACTATCAACTTAGACACTACTAGAGATATCTGGGTTGTCCATGTTGGGTGGTAATGAGTGTCAAAATATTGTATAGGGAGAGAACTTAATGTCAGCCTTATCAATAAGCTGAAAATCATATCAATACTGCGTGGTTAAGATTCCACGTAAAGGTCCCCTAGATGCCTTGGCTATTGACGTAAATGGCCCTTTCTGAGAAACAGTCATACTCAGTTAGTAATTATACTACACTCATTAACACTCACACTCATCCTACACTCGTGTAGTAATTCATATTCGCCTTGAAATAAGCAAACAGTTCTGTCGGCGTCTCATATGTAAGAATTTAAAAGGCTCCTCAACACAACGTTGACTGTACACCGAGTGATCAGATTGTACCCGTACTAGCTCAATAAAAATATATGCTACATTTATCATGATTTATTAACTCCAAAGTATATATGGTAGGTAAATAACTAGAGACAATGCACAATCATACCTTGACATTTGACCTTGACATGACATCACATTTGATATTTCTAACATTACTACATTTCAGTTAATGCCCTTCTTGAAAAAAAAATTTATAGAGGAAGGTTGGTACAACTGTTCAATTGTCTGGAATATGACATATGTAATGGCAAGGCCACCAGAACCTGTGCCCGAATGTAATTTATACGAGTCCGTGTGCCAACTGTACTAATATTTATTCGATTTCGATAACTGTTTTATTGATGGATTCCATTAGTGTGTGTTTAATTATTTTTTTTAATTTAAACGCTTTTAATTTTTAAATATTTTCCATAGAAAACTGTTATTACAGTTGGGGATGGCTACTATATATCGATAAATCGGAAATATTGATAAATATGGTTCTATATATCCGATATATCGGAAATATCGATAAACATGGTTCTGTATGTAGATATATTAGTATCGATATTTTCTTTTGATCAAATCGGCCGTATCGATATTATGGTCCGATATATCATATCACACGATATATATATATATGTTATTTTCTCTCCTCAAAATCATCACGTTTCGAACAAATGGACATTTAAATTGCCTCTTACACGTACAAAACATTGAATTGGAATTAAAAATAACTTTATTTACTATTTTTACGTCAGGTTAACACACTTCACTTTATTTATTTAGTTTTTAGTCTTTATAAAAAGCCTAGTGTTTTTTTCCATCTGGAGAACAAAAATAACAATGTTATTAAATTATTCTTTTATAATTAACATAGTAATTAAAGGCATAAATATTCTTATTACGATTTGCTTTCATTCGACCCGACAAACCACTTTACCACATGATACATTTTGTTTTGTGTAGGAAAATGTATTTAATTTTTACATTCAGTAGGCTATTCTAAATAGTGACAGCAAAACATGAGTGTATTTATACTCATGATATAAGAGTTGGTACACAATTTTAAACAGATTAATCATTTACAATTCGATATTGGTTACCCGATATGTCGATATTTTTCTTTCGATATTGTCTATAGATCGATGTTTGGTTTGCGATATATCGATATGTTGAAAATGTGCCATCCCTGGTCATAGTTTGGTTATGCAATTTGTTATCAAACTAACAAAATTACGCCAATTACAGTTTCCGAATATAGCTTAAATTCCAATTTATGGGAAGTAAACTGAAAGTTTTTAATGAATGAATCCTAATGTACACAGGGTGAGTTTTAAGTCAGTTATTTTTTTACACAGTCCACAGAATATGCCATAAAATTAATATTGACCCACAATAAATGTAGAGTTTCAATGTCATAAAAGGTCATTTGGTGTCAAAGATTTGGGAGTCAACGTTTAAATAGGTTCGTTATGATGTGATATGTCATTTAGAACCACCATTTCAAACGATTGTGCAATCATAATTTTTTTAAATGTGTGTTTCTTTAACTTTTAAGTATTTTGTTGTTTTATTTAATTAGTCATCGCCTTTGTATTTTTCTAATTATACTGATTTATTATGGCTGAAACAAAACCAAACTTGTGTTTTTCGGGTATTTAGAAAAGAGGTAAGTTGTTTTCAGGGAATTTTACATTAGTAGACATTCCAATGTACCCACCTTGGATCAATCAAACAAAATTAAAAAAGTTAAATATCGTCTTATTATACCAGGCGCCATTAGGTCTAAACATTCCTCCCTAACATAACCTGGGGACAAACGGCGTGACTTCCGAATCACGGGAGCGGAAGGGCAAAAACTGTTACTGGTCTTATCGGGAATCGAACCCAGGCCGATTACATGGCAAACCATCGCCTCAGCCCCTTAGCTACGGTTACTCTTAGAAAGAAAATAATTAATAATTAAAGAAAAACACACATTTTTAAAAATTCTGATTGCATCAGAACCATTCAGATTTAAATGGTGGTTTTAAATGACAAATCACATGAACAAACTCCTATTTAAATGTTGAAGTCAGTTCCTAGATCTTAGAACAGTTCCCACATAACAATGAAACACTCTAAAAGTAATGTGAACTACTATTAATTTAATAGCATATTCAAAAAGAAAATAAAACTCTGCAAACAAGTTAGGGTGTAATTGGCCGCTTAAATGACTAACTATATTTAATTAGGAATATAAAAGATTACCAAATAAAATAGTTCAAAATTAATGAAATGCACGACTTTTTTTAATTCTGATTGCACTATCGTTTCCAGCTTTAAATGGTGGTGTTACGTTACATATCACATGACCACGTTCCTGATTCAAATTTTACAGTTGACTCCAATATCTTTGACCCATGTAATCCCTTATAATAATGAAACACCCTAAATGTGGTTGGGTTGGTATCTTACAGTTGAAACAAGTTAGGGGTTAAACCCACACTTTAGGTAATACAACAATGATGTTCACTCGTCATGAAGTCTCCTGAATCTCAGAATGGTGTTTGATGAAATTTGGAGTAAAGTTAGAAGTATGTATCATAGGAACCCATTAAGAAAGCATAAGAGGTAAAAAAAGCCCTTCAACGTTCCTTTTTACTTTCTCCCATATGCATTAGTATAAAAAGTATTGTGATCGTCAAAAAATTTTACAAGTTTGTTAAAAAATCTATTTTAGGGTCCCCTGAACGCAAAAAAAGTGATTTTTCGAAAAAATTCAATGTCTGTCCGTATGAGTATGTACATTTCACTGGAGACCAAACGGATGGACCAATTTTTATGAAATTCTGTATGTAGGTGTATTAAGCCAATATCTCCAACAAACTTATTAACCTTTTTGAAATTTTGTTTTTATTTTTATGGATAAAACATAAAAAAATAGAATTTTCTTAAAAACGGTTTGAACTAAATTTTAAGAAGAGATGTGAATTTAAATTTAAAATATTTTAGTAAAAACCGCGTGTCTCTAACTTGACTAGTTTTTGAGTTTTGGCAAAAAACATATTTGAGAATCAAATTGGTAATTTTCAAATATTTCTGTTTTTTAGTGTTCAATATGGGGTAAAATTTGTGCCAATTCTTTGAACCATTTATTTTCCATAATAATAATATTGGCATTAATGTAGTATAATTTATTTCAAACGGATGATGCCTAAAATATAAACACGACACAAAAGCTTGGCTGATCTGATTTACATTGTCAAATTTTTAAAGTAATTTCTACTAACTCTGACATGATTGCACTTCCTTGAATCACCCAAAGTAGACTTTCATCTATGTTTATCCTGGAGAACGGCAGCAGATTGAACTTTATATTGTTGTGACTGCTAAAAGAGAACCATTAAGAGGAGGGTAAGCAATAGTAGAGAACCATCATGTAAGGGAAACAAGGGCTCTCGGCTAATTTATATAATTATAAATAATTATAAAAAAATTAACTTATGACAAAGTCAATAGTGTAAACCTATCTCATGTGTTCTGTTGTAAAAATATGATATTCAAGAGGTTGTAATTAACGAAAAGAAACAAAAACAGTAATCTACCTGATAAAGAGAGCAAAAACACCAAGCTGGAACTGGCGTGTGGACGACAGACATGAAGGACTCGCTGACCAAACCTGACAGGAAAATTGAGTTCAACACGAAAGGAGTTCCTGCTCGCTACAAGAGACCAGCTGAAAATTCATTAGGTGTGGAGTGCCTTCAAAACCACTCTGGTCTCTTGCCTTCTATACTATACGCCGTATAATGCCATGTTACTTTCTCCCGTATGCGTTAGCATAGAGAAAGTATTTTGATAGTAAAAAAAGTTTTTTTACAAGGGTGTCCAAAAATCCATTTAGGGTCCCCTGAACCCAAAAAAAGTGTTTTCTTCGAAAAATAATGTTTGTGTCTGTCCGTATGTGTGTATGTGCAGTTCACTGGTGACCAAACGGATCGATCAATTTTTATGACATTTCATTTGTATGTGTACTAGCCTAATATCTCCACAGCCTTTTTTGAAATTTTTAGTATGGACAAAAACATACAAATAAGGAATTTTATCAAAAAACGGCTCAAACTATTTTGATTAAATTTTCAGGAAAGATGAAAATATTAATTTAGAATATTTTAGTAAAAACCTCATGTCTCTAACTTGACCACTTTGAGTTATGGCAAAAAATATATTCCAATATCAAACAAGTAATTTTTTAAGTGTTGATTTTTTAGTTTTTATATGGGAAAAAGTTTGTGACAATTCTTCGGAACCGTTTATTTTATAAATAAATGATACCCTGTTAGTAAAAAGATTTGTGGTACAATATAGTGCTGCAATTAACTATGTTTATGACAGGGAAATTATCTATACACTGCTCAACGATTGGCGAACAAAAACTGTCATTTCTTGTACTAGATGGACTATAAGTCTAGATAGGTGCTCATTATAGCCTACTGTAAATAAATGGTTCCAAAGAATTGGCATATACTTTCCCCCATATTAAACACTAAAAATTGAAAACTTTGATAATTACCAGTTTGATTCTCAAACATGTTTTTTGCCATAACTAAAAATCTAGTCAAGTTAGAGACGTGTGATTTTTACTAAAATATTCCAAATTGTAATTTATATCTTTACTGAAAATTTAATAAAAAATTTTAAAGAGGTTTTTGAGAAAATTCTATTTTTATATGTTTTTAGATTATCAAAAACTAACATTTCAAAATAGTGAAAAATGGTCTAGAGATATTGGCTAAATACACCTACATACCAAATTTCATAAAAATTTATCCATCCCTTTGATATCCAGTGAAATGCACATACACACATACGGACATACATAAAAATTTATTTATTTTTTTTAACAACTATTTCAGGTTCAGGGGACCCTGAAATGGATTTTTAGACCAACTTGTAAAAAGATTTTTTTTAACGATTACAATACTTTCTCTATGCTAACGCATATCGGAGAAAGTTAAATGGACAAATTTGTATTTTTTCTGTTCTCCATATACACAAAGAAGAAAGAACCACGGTCGCGTCTGATAGTGCACTGAGTTAACAGTACTAACCATCATTAAGACGCTGATCGTAGAGATGTGGGCAAATATGATATGCGAATGAGTGTAGTCATTGTTACGATCTAATGTACAATGTTCATTAGAAAGAGCCATTTATTGCAAGCACAATAGCCAGGGCATGCAATAGACCTACGTATTTGCGTAGCAATGTTCTGATTGTCAGCTATTTGATAAACCTGTTACTCAGTTCTCTTCCATACACACACAACATCTGGACCTGACTACCATCCAACATGGACTCCCCAGACTTCTCTAGTAGTGTTGTTGTAGTGTCTTCTCCATGGCAACCATAGAGCGATAGATATTTAATAATTAGTTTTCTATCTCGCTCAGATGAGATGAGGGTGAGATTGCAACCCACCATCCTACATCAATACTGGTTTTTACATAGAATTTACAAGACCAAAGTTTACTAGTTTTTTAAAAGAAATTAATTATGTCAAAACAGATTCTACAAACAAAAAAATTTACACAACAAGAAAAGACACAATTACGGGAAAGGCTTGTAAAAATAGGAAAAAGCCTGAAGAGTTGGCTAGGGCTAGAATATGAAACATCAGAATAAAGTTAACAAGGTCAGCAAAGTTTGAGCATAACTTAAATAATTAATTAAGCAGAATATAAAAAAATAAATACAATTACATAATATTAACTAAGAAACAGGAACAATTACTTTAAAATAGAGTAGGCATGCCTGTAGTAGCAAGAATAGGTAGCAAAAGAAAAAAATTGTTAAATTACAAAATAGATAAATATTAGACAGAAACATTATTAAATAGCAATCTCAAATAATATTAACATCACAAAATAGCTTTAACAACCATAAAGTAACATTAGACACATTTTGTCACCTAACCTATCAACAGAAAAAAATGAAAATTAAACGGGCAACAACACTATTAAAATGATATGAAACAAATACACAGAACATTATTTGACAACAAATAAACTACATTTCGGTCGTAACTGTACTTTACAGTCGAAAGCAATAACTTTACAAACACTTACCCAAAATTATCTTTAGCCGAACATGAAGGTTGACGTGATGGCTAACGATAAGATAGAAGACCTAGGAAAGACGGCCGGGAAGAAGAAAAAGAAGCACAAGGAAAGAACCAAGACAACGACACACGAAATAAACACACACAGAGTAAGCGGGCTACTCCAGAGAGGCAGCCTGACTCTACGCTACGGCAAACAGACAGCATTCTCTCCTATTCCCTCCAAAAGCATAACCAGCTGTAGAGAACCTGCCTAAATTCTAACTACAATTGAGTAGTTCACTACGAACGTAAGAACATTACCTCTATTTTTTCTCTTCTTCTTCTTCTTCTCTGTGCCAGATGCTACAAAACATAATGTTCAAGTATCCTGACAAATTAGTGTTCTTTTCCAAAAATATATAATTGTATGTTAGAAAATGTTATACAAGATGTAAAACAAAATTTTATTAAATGTTTAAAAAAATAATTTATTAATAAAAAAATTTTTAAAAGTAAA